>JAHHZJ010006025.1:0-15474 GCA_021437245.1 Aegilops speltoides | reverse complement strand
TAGTGGCATGAGCCTAGTAATTGGTCGAGTATGTATAGCAGCAGGGGTGGTGTAACAATGGTATTGATGTCCTCATCATCCTCCCTTCTTGAAATGAAGTCGCCCTCCATGGAAGTTCATCTTCCTCACCCAAATATGGCTTCAAATCTGAATGTTAAAAGTGGACTAACCTCCAAAATCCAGGCATCAAGTTTATATGCATTATCATTTACTTTCTCCAACACCTTCATGGGACCAGCAAAGACGTGGATTAGCTTTGATTTGCGCAAATCAGAAATCTATCCTCACGCAAATGTAACCAAACAAGATCTCCGTGCAAACACAACATGTTTTCTTCCCTTATCTCCAGCAAGTTTATATTTAGCATTCATACGCCAATGTTTTCCTTAGTTAACTCATGCATTATTAAAATCAATTCAGACGTCTTTAGCATCAAACTTAACCTTTCTCCAAGATGGAAGAGGCAACAAATCAATAGGTACGAGGTAGGAAACCATACACAACTTCAAAAGGGCACATCTTAGTAGTAGAATGCAATGAACCATTATAGGCAAATTCAATATGAGGCAAGCATTCCTCCCACATTTTCTTATTATTCTTAGAACAGCCCTAAGCATAGTAGACAATGTTCTATTGACTACTTCATTTGTCCATCGTTTGGGGTGACAAGTAGTACTAAAAGGTTTAGTCCCCAACTTAGCCCATAAACATCTCCAAAAGTGGCTAAGAAATTTAGTATCACGATCTGAAACAATAGTATTTGGCACACCATGCAAGTTAATAATTTCACGTAAAGAACAAATCAAGAACATTAACAAAGATCATCGCTTTTATGACATGGTATAAAGTGTGCAATTTTAGAATCTATCCACGACAACAAATATGTTATCCTCCCTTCTTTGTTCTAGGTAAACCTAAAACAAAGTCCAGAATATATCCTCCCAAGGAACACTAGGTAGCAAAGGCATATATAAACCATGAGGATTGAGTCGTGACTTAGCTTTTTGACATGTAGTGCAATGAGCAAAAAACGCCAACATCCTGCCTCATCTTTGGCCAAAAGAAATGTGTAGCAAGTACGCCCTCCGCCTTTTTCACGCAAAGTGTCCCATCCCCTCCTCCATGCGCCTCGCAACAACAAAAGACAACGGAGCTAGTGAATGCATAGCTTGTTAGCACGAAACACAAATCCATCATTAACACAAACTTGTTCCATGTTCTTCCTTCATTACAATTCTGCAATACATCTTTAAAATCAGCATCATGCACATATTGATCTTTGATGGTCTCCAAACCAAATATTCAAGTCAAGTTGTGAAAGCATAGTATAGCCATTAGACAATGCATCAGAATAACATTTTCTTTTACCCTTCTTGTGTTTAATGACATAAGGAAAGTCTCAATGAATTCAACCCATTTAGCATGTTTAATTCAGCTTAGCTTGACTTTTAATATGTTTCAAAGATTCATGATCGAATGTATAACAAATTTTTTGGGCCATAATTAATGTTCCATGTTTCTAAAGTCCCAACAAGAGCATATAATTCTTTTATAAGTAGAATAATTCATACTAGGCCCACTAATTTTTCAAAAAGTATGCAACATTTGCCATCTTGTAATAACACACCTTAATCCAATTCCACTAGCATCACATCAAGCTCAAAAGTCTTATTAAAATTAAGTTGGAGTAAAGGAGCATGTTCAACTTATCTTTCAACACCGTGAAGGCTTCCTCCCATGGGTACCCCAAACAAAAGGCACATCCTTCTTTGTAAGCTCATTGAGAGGTGCGAATGGTGCTGAAATCTTGATAGAGGCGGGTGTCCGATCTTTCGGATGAGATGATAATCACGATTTGGTGAATATGACTTTGACGATCCGACTACAAACGGTAACGACGCGCCTTTAGCAATCGCTAAACCAACTCCGAGAGGTTATTGACCACCCGAGCACGCAAATCCAAACATTTGAACCAAACGGGTTTCTTAATTTCATTTTTTTCCAAAAAGGCAATTCAAGGAACAAAAAAAGGGCAAGAGGTAATTTGGAAATAAAAGCCCAAATCCCCTGGGAAATATTATGGTATTGTATTTGAAGTATTTGGATAAAGGGGTGGGGGATTCCGTGTTTGTCTTTTGGGGTCCGTTTTCGGGGCTGGGAACAACCAAAAACGGCACAACGGTTGCAAAAAATTGGCCTAACTTTTAAACCTAAAAAATCCCCAAGGAAAACTTACCCTTTAGGATGGATCAACTTAATTTGGGAGCAAAGGTTTGGCGGCTTAAGGAGGGGAGGAAGCCAAGGAAGTTTAAAACCAACCCAGGGAACAAGGGCCGGGAAAGGGAAGGGAACGGAACAATTCGGATTGTTTTGACTCCGGATTCTACCGACGTCCAAACTAAGGCCCGGATGGATTTGGGATTCCCGGAAAGATCCGCCCTTTAACGCCCCAAGACCTATGAAAATTGTTGGCGGTTTTGATTAGGACGGTGCTCCGGAATCAATCCGAACCTGGAACCGGACATCCCCACGGCTCACCATTCCGACCCAAATTTGGCGTGACACCGAGGTCTTACCCCTTGTCATTCCTTTACCCCTTACCCCCTTTGGGTATAAATTGACCCCTTTCCCTCCTTTCTAAGGGTTTAGCAAAGGAAGGGTCAACTTAAGGGAACGCTACCCATCCCAAACCGGAAGAAAGGAAGAAGAAGAACCACAATCCATTGGAAGGCCCAAGGACCTCCGATGAAGGCCATGATTACCCTTGGAATTAAGCTCAAAAATAATTGCCAACAAGCCATTTGGCGGTGGGATTTCATCCAAACTTTCAAAAATATTTATGGTTATCTGAAAAAATACCTTACTACCCGTTTTTGCCTAATTCCCTTATTGGGCATTTGTTCAATCCCTAGGGAAGAAAGGGAAAAGCCAAATTTTAGGTGGTTTGTTCAAACCTTCCTACTTTTGGGAAGAGAAGAAGACCAACTTTACTTCCATTCCAAGATTCCGGAGGCATATTAACCTTGGATAAAACCAAAATTTTTCATACATGAATTTGGTGTTATTTTTGTTTAAAATAATTTATGTTTCCAGAACAAAAATACCTTAAAACCTTTGGGGTTAATTGGATGGGAAACAATTTGACCTCCACCAAGAAATTAAGGGAAAACCAAAGTTTAAAGGTGTTGTTCAAACTTCCACTTCCCTTTTGGCCGGAAAGATAGGGAGTTAAGGCTTTACGTTTCCCAACCCTTCCGGACCCCGCTCCTATAAAAATCCAACAACTTTTTCCCTTTGGGATTTTTTTGTTAAAAGTTTAGCCTTTCCAACCGTTGTACCTTGGTCCAACGGATTTGGATCAAGACCGCCACCGGAATCCTCAAACCTTTACAAATTCCAAATTTACGCAATATTGGGATTGGTTTTAACCCATTATTTTGCCTTGGGTTCTTCCCATTGGCCCCTTGCCCAAAATAGACCTTGGTTTTCCGGGTTTGATTAAAAGGTTGGCCAATTAACCTTCTGGATTGGTTTGGTTCCAAGGCACCAAGTCAAGGACCGCCACGGATCCCAAATCAATCTTCAAAATCGAATTATCAATTTTATCAAATTCGGGCCCTTTCCGTTCTTCAAGGGAATAGTTTTCAGGGTTGTTTGTGGAATTTTAACCCAGTTTTTATTTGATTCAACACAACCCCATTTAGTCCATGAAAAGCCCACCAAAAAGTTAATCTTTCAAACCTTTATCCAAGGGATCCGGCCTTTTTGCAATTTTCTATTTTCCTTGCTTTCATAAAGTTGAATTATCGGTTGCATTGTCGTGTCAGTTGCTGGTCTTAGTGTCAGTTTCTAGAGTTTCGAAGTTCTGTTCAATTAGTCACGCCACGCAATCATTATCCCTTCCGCGTCCACCATCCCATCCATCAATTTCCACCACGGGTACTATTGTTCATTGTCATAATCATAGTTGAGGTCATTCACATGTTCCCGATCCAATCTGATCTTATCTAGTTTGTCTTGGAAAGAGGGAAAAAGAGAGAAAAAAGAAAAAAGAAAAGAAAAAAAGAAAAGAGAGAGAAGAAAAGGGAAAAAAGCGGAAAAAAAGAGAGGAAAAAATTGATCTATCTAGAATCAATCTCAAACGTGAATTCGGATTAATCATGACTGTTCAAGAAAAACGGTGTTTTCCTCATACGAAGTCCGTTTTGGTTCGGAGTACTCAAATTGAAGTTAGAGACAGCCGCATCTAAATAGCTGCAGAATCTAGTTCAATTTTGACATCTCAAAATCGGCTTCTAAATAGGTCTTTTGCCCTCTCAAGTTCGTGAACACAGCTTGTTCCAATTTTTCGGCTAGTTTTAGAATTCTTTGACCCTCATATCAACTAGGAATTGAGTGATTCTTTTGCATTGGAAAGCTTGAGTTAGTAGCATTCTTTGAAAGAATTTATCATAAAATTGGCTCAAACTTTTCAAGAGGAAAGTTGAGAGAGGTTGTTGTATATCCGCTTTGGCTTGTTTTCATCATTATCTTTTACCGCCGCCAGATTTCACTTATATCTTGCTGTCCAAAGCTACTTAGTATCCTTGATTGATGCTAGTTGTGCTATGTCGGACCTCATTAGTGTTCTAGGCTCGCTTTCTAGTCCGGTCTAGCCTAGGACCAGCACAAGATCTCAATGAGCCGCCTATTCAACATTGCATCTCTGAATTGATTATTGCTAATCTTTTGCTACCATATAGCCAACCCAGCTCCACATATTTCTACACCGTATACGTATGTTCACCGCAATCGCCTTTACACAATCTTCTAGTTATTTGACATCGCGGTTGCCCGTCACCACCGCCGATGGTAAGAACTTGTAAGATATTGATATTTGCTTTACGTGAGCACTTTACAACCACATCTGATGAGGACATCCATACCATTGTTAACCCACGGCCCCTTACTGTTACATATAGGGACCAATTACTAGAGCTCCAAGACACCAATTAAATTACCGGTACTTTCGCTTTTGGTAATGATTCTAGTGTTCATGAGAATATGATGTTGCTTAAATTGGAATACATTTGTTTTCAAAATGAAGGGCCTAGCTTGGAGAAGGATGAACATTGGAGCAAGAACACGATGGAGTTGATGGCATGCGCAAGGGGATCAAGAATGGAGTTAAAGTGATGATTTCAGGACTTTAGCCACCATAAGGAGGTGATGAAGCCTTGGACGAAATATACAAGTTTCCACTTCATAATATTCGCCCATAGGCTATTCTAGGTGCTGATCACCTTATTATTGGGCCAGGCCCATGTAATTTCGAAATACTTAAGTATAGGCTATTTTTAGAGTCCGTATTGTGGGGAAACAAGAGATAGGGTTGGTTTCACCCCACCTTCAAGGGCCATGAAATTCTCCTTTTCCCCCAAATATAAAGCCCTTAGGGCGCCTTAGACTTTGGGTTTTGTTTGGATTAAAAGTTCGCCATAGTGCAACTTCCAGATTTCGCTTGTGTTCAACGACTAGACAAAGGCCATGTAACCCCACCTTGATCAATAAAGCTTTCATCTTATATTCCAATATCCAGATTGCAATTCAGTTTTTGCTTGTTCTTCGCTTGCTCGCAGGAAACAAGCCCTCGTGGTTCGTTGATCGTGTTCCGGTGGGTCAATAACCTCTGGAGTTGGTTAGCGAAAGAGGCGCCGACGCCTCGCACGCTCGAGTCGGATCCCAAAGTCGACTTCCACCAAAGCAAATCCACCATCTCATCGAAAGACGGACACCTTTGCCTCTATCAATGGTATCAGATTTCCTGTTGTTTGAGATTTTGTTTTTCGAGTTTAGATCGAGTCTGTTCTTCATACCTACAAACCCACAAAAAGCCAAAAAAATTTAGGGTTAGTCATCATATCCAACCAATGAGCCTTTTGCATAATCTTTTTCGTTTAATGCTTGTTGAATTTTGGGTTGCATCGCCGTTCTAGTTGCCGGTCTTAGAGTTTAGTCTTTAGAGTTTCGAAGTTCGGTCATAAGTTGTCGCCGCCGCACCATCATCATCGCCTTGCCATTCCACCACCCTTATCCGCCACCGCCAACCAGATCCATATACCACCACCGCTGCCAATACCACCACCGCTGCTATATAACCACCATATATCCACCACCAATCCTAGTTCCTTGCATATTTGATTTGTGTTCGGATCCATCTAATTTCCGATTCGTGTTTCCTTGTCCGAGAGGTTTTGGATTCCAGCACCTTTCCCAGAAGAGGTTGGTTTCAAAAAAATATATTCCAAAAACACACGGACAAAAAATATTCCCGTCAAGAAGAGGTTGGATTCCCAATCTTTTGCCGTCCGGAAAACCTCCGCTTAGGGCCCAACATTTTCCAAAATGCACGGACAAAATATTTTTTCGCTATCCTATTTTAGGTGTTTCTAAGGGATTGAGACAATGGATATAAAAGTTTTTTGACCCGCTTCAGTTTTGGGTCCAGCAATAAAAAAAAATATTTGGTCGAAAAATTTCGTGTCCATCCTGCGGTTTGACCTAGGAAGAGTTTTGAGACACTCGCCATTATAGTGATTTTTCCAAAAAAAAGAGCAGCGCAAAAAAACAAGGCAAAAAAAAAAGAAGAAAAAAGAGGAAAAAATTCAGAGGTGCTTTTCCTTGTTTACGCAGCCCGGATTTTGTTAGTGTTCTAGGCTCGCCTCTAGCACGGTTCAGCCTAGGACCAAGCAGAAATTGCCTTGAGCCGCTTATTCAACTTTTGCATTCTGATTTGATTATTGCCGATCCTTTTTTCCATATTATAAGCCTTCCTAGCCCACATACATCTACGTCGGCGCTTGATTTCCCCGGTAATCACTATAGCCAAGCTTTGTGAGTTTTGACTACAACGGGCCATCACCGCCCCCGGGTAAGAACTGTAAGAATTTGAGATTTGCTTGACGGATTTGTGACCGCCCACCCACACCACCACCACCACTTCCTAGTAATCGAGGGTCATATTTTGTGTGTTTTATTGTGCTAACCATGGCAGGATCCAAGCCGATTAGATGATTGGGAGAACTGAAACAAAAACCCACATTAAGTTTCAAAAATGATGATTGGACAAAAAAGCTAAACAGATTTGACGAGGCCATGGAGAAGATAGATGGCATTGAGAAGATTGAAACAAAGCTTGATAGCAAGTTTGATGAATTGTCGCTGCTTTTCCACAACCACCGCCGCCGCACCTATCGACCTTTGCAACGACAACAACCACGCCTCTTCCAATCAAGATGGACGAGCTCAAGGTTCCTATTGAGCCAGACAAAATTTGGTGCCGCTGCCATCGCTTGGTTGCTTCTTTGGCCCTCGCCATCGCCTTGCCAACCGAGGGATGATTATGTGGGAGATTACGAGGATGAGGTTGATCAACATCAACCACGGCAACCACCAAAGACCACAACCACCGTCGCCCACATGCAAATAATGGCAATGTTAGGGCCCTCGGTATTTAGATCATGACCATCTCCCTAAACTGAAATTGAATATTCCACCATTTGAGGGTAATATGTTCCCGATATATATCTTACTTGGGAGTTAGAAACCGAACAACCATTTACATGTTTACAATATCCCGAGGAGAGACGGTTCCTCGCCTTGCTTCGCTTTCACTAGCTTTTGATGTGTTTGGTGGTCTAACATTGTAGATTATATCTTGTTCCAGCACTTGGGCTGCTTTAAAACTGCTTATGCATGTTGGTTCCACCATATTATCAACGGAATTACTTCAAAAATTGCAGTGTTTAAGACAAGGAAAAATTTGTAGAAGAATATTATCGGAATAACAAACTGGTTTGATTAGATTGGTATTGTTGAGGAGAATGAAGCTATGCTTGCACGTTTCGGGTGGATTAAATAGAGAGATTCCACCATTCTAGACTATAAGGATTATAATAATATCACCGCTTATTCCATCTTGCTTGTAAAGTTGAACGTGAAGTGGATCGATGTGCATTGGCGCCGACTAACTTTTCTCGCAGGTCAACCTTCATCATGGACACCACGGCATCATCTACTTCCACCGCACCATCACCTCCTTCAAAGCCACCTCCAACCGGGATACAAGAAAGGGCACAACCACCACTATCCGCCAAGAGCACACCGGGGCTCGCAAGAGCTCTTCTTCTTCCATGGCCAACAGGGCACACAAGTGATATTATTTGTCGTCCGGTAAGGGAAGAGGACATTTTACAGAGAATGCAAATCCGCGGTGATGATTGCTAACCGAGGATGGTGGGTATGAGTCCGCTTAGTGACTATGATGAGGAGACTTTGGCTCTTATTACAATGAGGAACACGGTGGAGATGATTCTGATCATGAGACAAATACATGGCTGCCAAGATGCCAGGTATGAATGTTTAGTTGCTCAACGGTTTTGAGTGGCAGTTACAAAGGAGCAAAATCGAGGCATAATTTGTTCCATAAAAGGAGTTGTGAAGGAACGTTTATTCGGCCATCATAGATGGAGGGAGCTGCAACAACTTGGCTAGCATGGAGATGGTGGAGAAGCTATTCTCACCACAAGACCACATCCACATCCTTACTACATCCAATGGTTCAACAACAGCGCAAGGTTAAGGTAACACGATGCTCGGTGCATTTTAGTATCTCTACATATGCTGATTATGTTGATTGTGATGTGGTACCTATAAGCATGTTCCTTATTACTTGGTAGACCATGGCAATTTGATAAAAATTTACACCATGGTAGAAACAATCAAGATTTTGTTCATAAGGATAAAATATTACTTTGCCCTATGACTCGAGTCCATTTTGAAAGATGATATTAATAGAGCTAATAAAGCAAAAAGAGAAAAATAAGAGTGAAAATCAGATTGTGGAAAAGAATTTGAGCAAATATGAAGCCTAATAAAACCATCTAGTGTTGCTTCAAATTAAATTGAAAAGTGCATGTTTACTTGCCACAAACGATATTGATGAGCTAGATTTTAGCAAATCTGTTTGCTATGCTTTTGTGGCAAAGAGGCATTATTTTCATTCGAGGACGTTTTCCTCTTTGCCCCCGCCCACTAACATTTTGCGGAGTTCCCGATTTTCCACAAGACGTCCACCGGAATTACCACCTATTCGAGGGATTGAGCATCAAATTGACTTAATTCCCAGTTCATTACCCAACCGGCACCATACCGATAATCCGAGGAGACGGGAGATTATGCGCGTGGAGCTGCTCGACAAAGGTTATATACGCAATCCTTTAGTCCTTGTGTGTTCCTATTATTCTAGTGCCGAAAAAGGATGGTACATCACGATGTGTTTGGTTGAGAGGCATTAATAAATTACTATTCGTTATCGCCACCCTATTCCTAGGCTAGATGATATGCTTGATGAATTGAGTGGTCTACAATATTCTCCAAAGTTGATTTATGAGGGATACCATCAAATTGTATGAAATTGGGGATGAATGAAAAACAGCTTTAAAACTAAGTTTGGATTATATGAGTGGTTAGTCATGCCTTTTGGGTTAACTAAGCACCTAGTACTTTCATGAGATTAATGAACGTTTTACGTGCTTTCATTGGACGATTTGTGGTAGTCTATTTTGATGATATACTAATTTATAGCAAATCTTTGAAGAACATTTGGAACATTTACGTGTTGTTTTTAATGCTCTACGGATGCACGCTTGTTTGGTAACCTTGGGAAGTGCATTTACCAAGTATCTTTTCTTGGCTATGTTGTTATCCAAGGGAATTGGTTGATAAAGCCAAGATTGAAGCTATTGAGAGTTGGCCCAGCCCAAAACGGTCACACAAGTGAGGAGTTTTTGGCCTCCTGGTTTTATAGGCTTTTGAGAGATTTCAGCACCATTGTGCACCTCTCAACGAGCTTACAAAGAAGGATGTGCCTTTTGTTTGGGGTACGCATGAAGAAGCCTTCATGGTATTGAAAGCTGTTGACACATGCCCTTTACTCCAACTTCCGATTTTAATAAGACTTTTGAGCTTGAATGTGATGCTAGTGGAATTGGATTAGGGGTGTTATTACAAGATGGCAAACCTGTTCCATACTTTTCTAAAAATTGAGGGCCTAGTTTGAATTATTCTACTTATGATAAAGAATTATATGCTCTTGTTCGACTTTAAGACATGGCAACATTATTTATGGCCCAAAGAATTTGTTATACATTCGATCATGAATCTTTGAAACATATTAAAAGTCGCTAAACGAATCGAGACATGCTAAATGGGTTGAATTCATTGAGACTTTCCCTTATGTCATTAAACACAAGAAGGGTAAAGAAAATGTTATTCGGCATTGTCTCGTCAATACTATGCTTTCACAACTTGACTTTAGAATATTTGGTTTGGAGACCATCAAAGATCAATATTGCATGATGTGAATTTAAAGATGTATTGCGAATTGTAAAGAAGGTAGAACATGGAACAAGTTGTGTTAATGATGGATTTGTGTTTGCTCAACAAGCTATGCATTCCAGCGCCCGTCCTTTGTTGTTGCAGGAGGCATGGAGGAGGACTAATGGGACACTTTGGGTGAAGAAGACGGAGGACGATTCTAACATTTCTTTTGGCCAAAGATGGACGGGATGTTGAGCGTTTTATTGCTCCTGACTACATGTCAAAAAGCTAAGTCACGACTCAATCCTCATGGTTTATATATGCCTTTGCTCGGCTTAGTGTTCCTTGGGAGGATATATCTATGGACTTTGTTTTAGGTTTACTCAACAAAGAAGGGAGGGATAGCATATTTGTTGTCGTGGATAGATTCTCAAAATGGCACACTTTATACCATGTCATAAAAGCGATGATGTCTGTAATGTTGCTGATTTGTTCTTTCGTGAAATTATTCGCCATGGTGTGCCAAATACTATTGTTTCAGATCGTGATACTAAATTTCTTAGCCACTTTTGGAGATGTTTATGGGCTGTTGGGGACTAAACTGCTTTTAGTACTACTTGTCATTCCCAAACCGATGGAAAACAAGTAGTCAATAGAACATTGTCTACTATGCTTAGGGCTGTTTTGGAATAATAAGAAAATGTGGGAAGAATGCTTGCCTCATATTGAATTTGCTTATAATCGCTCATTGCATTCTACTACTAAGATGTGCCCTTTTGAAATTGTGTATGGTTTCCACCTCGCCACCTATTGATTTGTCGCTTCTTCCATCTTCCGGAGAAGGTTAATTTTGATGCTAAAGAACGCTCAATTGATTTTAAAATGCATGAGTTAACTAAGGAAAACATGAGCGTATGAATGCTAAATATAAACTTGCTGGAGATAAGAAAACATGTTGTGTTTGCACCGAGATCTTGTTTGGTTACATTTATGTAAAGATAGATTTCTAATTTTGCAAATCAAAGCTAATGCCACGTGTGATGGTCCTTTAAGGTGTTAGAGAAGATAAATGATAGTGCATATAAACTTGAGCTACCCGCAGATTTTGGGGTTAGTCCCACTTTTAACATTGCAGATTTGAAGCCTTATTTAGGTGAGGAAGATGAGCTCGCCGAGGACGACTTCAATTCAAGAAGGGAGGATGATGAGGACATCCATACCATTGTTACACCCACGCCCCTCTAATTATACGGACCAATTACTTAAGCTCACAAGACGCCAATTAAATTACCGTACTTTCGCTTTTGGTAATGATTCTAATGTTCATGAGAATATGATGTCGCTTAAATTGGATACATTTGTTTTGCTTACAAATGAAGGGCCTAGCTTGGAGAAGGATGAACATTGGAGTAAGAACACGATGGAGTTGATGGCATGCTAAGGATCAAGAACGGAGTTACAAGTGATGATTTCGTGACTTTGAAGCCACCATAAGGAGTGCATGAAGCCTTGGACGAAATATACAAGTTGCCACTCATAATATTCGTCCATAGGCTATTCTAGGTGTCACATTACTTATTATTGGGCCAGCCCATGTAATTTGAAATACTTAAGTATAGGCTATTTTTAGAGTCCGATGTGTGGGGAAACAAGAGATAGGGTTGGTTTCTGACCCCACCTTCAAGGGCCACGAAATTCTCCTTTTCCCCATATATAAGCCCTTAGGGCGCGCTTAGACTTTGGGTTTTGTTTAGATTAAAAGTTCGCCATAGCTGCAACTTCCGCATTTCGCTTTGTGTTCAACGACTGCATAAAGGCGCCATGTAACCCCACCTTGATCAATAAAGCTTTCATCTTATATTCGCAATATCCAGATTGCAATCTCAGCTTTTGCTTGTTCTTCGCTTGCTCGCAGGAAACAGCCCTCGTGGTCGTTGATCGTGTTCGCGCGGTCAATAACCTCTGAGTTGGTTTAGCGACTAGGCTAGCCGACGCCCTCGCACGCTCAGAGTCGGATCGCCAAAGTCGACTTCCACCAAAGCCAAATCCACCATCTCATCGAAAGACGGACACCTTTGCCTCTATCAACATCCTAGTAGTTCATAGGAACATTATTCGAATTTTGTTTCTTGTTTCTACTAATCATGACAGGTTCCTAGATAGAAGTTCTTGCATGATGGACACATCTTCACCATCACGAGTTGGGACAGCACACAACCACATGGTCAGTTATCTCTTTACACCATTTGAGGGTAGATTTAATCCTGCTATTTATCTTGCTTGGGAGTTTGAAGTAGAACAAGTTTTTAGTAACCATGACTTTTCCGAACTTGAGCGAGTACGAGCTGCCACTAGAGCATTTATTGGTTTTGCTTCAGTTTGGTGGAGGTGTATTGTAAGAAAAATATTGATAACCAACCCACAACTTGGAAAGATTTGAAAGATGTAATGAGACAACATTTTTCCCTCCTACTATCGCTAGAATTGCTTCAGCAAATTAACAATTTAAACAAGGCAACAACACTGTTCATGCTTACTACAAAGAGTTCAAATCTTATATGCATCATTGTGACATAGAAGAATCTAAGGATGATATAATGAATAGATTTTTGGTGGTTTGAACCATGATATTCAGGAAAGATTTCAGATATTCCTCGTTGCATTACTCGGTATGTATGTTCGTGTTGTACCTTTGAGATGATACAGAGGATGCATTGGTGACTACAACAACTACTATTCCAGTTCATGCTCACCATCACGGTTGGTTCCTCCACCATTGCACCTACTAGAGCAGCCCCACTCGGATTGTGAGCAGATCATCTCAAGAGCATGTGCATTGTCTACGCCTGCATTCACATCAGCCACGCCTTTATGCACAAGGTAACAAAGAAGGTATTGATGATATAACTTAGATGAGAATGATGCATCCTAGTTAACTTGAATGCATCATGTGTTGAGTTACCGTGATTTGAGCACATCACCTATTTTAGAGAATCTTGAACGCATGAATGCGCATGTGATCAAACAACTGAGATACCAACAATTTTGAGTGCACCCATTGAATTAACTGTGATGCAAAAGAATCAATGTTTAATCATTTTGATATGACCTCTAATCTTGGTGATGATTCTGTCGAATGACTCATTGCATGTTTGCTTATCTAAGCATGTTGTAGCATGTAAATTTGATTCAAATAAGGTTTATTCACCAATGTTGGGATGGTTTAATGATGAACATTGTCTAACTTTTGAAATAAATAAGAGCTTCACTTATATGTGCAAACTGAGTTGCAATATTTTCATGCCTTCTAGTTCTTGTGCTAATTTGTTGGCTTTAGATTTTATGAACTATGCAAGTTACTCATCTATTCATGTGTCATATATGCAAAAATCAAGGAAGTAAAATGGATGACGATACATATACAACATGTACACTTTGTCTCTTTTGTTAGCCACATTTCAGATTACAACGCCGAGGACGGCTTTGTTTTCAGGAAGGGGAGGATGATGAGACATGATTACCTTTTGATAAGACCAAAAATATTGATACATGCATATTTGTCGTGATTTTAGGCAAACTATTCAATAATATATTTATGTTTCCTAAAAAAAAATCACATACTTTTGTGTTTTGTCTAATTGGGTATGACATTTGTACAATCCACATATGAAGATAAGGGAAAAGGAGAAGTTTAGGTGTTGTTCAAAAGTTTCTCACGCACTTTTGGGCCAAGAGAAATAGAGTCCGTCTCTCACGTTTGATTCAATTGGACCATTAATTCCTGACTCAAAAACGCAACAATTTTTCTGGACTAATTGTGACTTTTTTTGAAAGTAGAATTATGCTCTTCCAGACAGTTGAATCACCTTAAAATCCCCCGAGCGTGAGTTATGGACAAAAACAACTGACGCCGCACTGTAATCCGAGTCAAACCAAAGTCCAAAGGTCCCACCCTTGGGCCCATTGGCCTTGTACGACCTAGGGTTATTTTAGGCTGCCTGGGACGCCTCCCACCCCCTTGGGCCCCACCCTTGTCCTTATAAGTAGATCCATCTAGTAGCTTTTTCCTTGGGATTTGTTTAGGTTAGCCATTGCAATCGGTATTTTGTTTGTTTCAACATGCATTCAAGACCGCCACGGATCCTCACCTTTATCAATACTTCATATACCCGCAATAGTGATTGTTTTATCATATTCTTGCTTGTTCTTATTGCTTGCGGAATAGACCTTCGTGGTCGTTGATTGTGCCCAAATTAATAACCCCGGAGTTGGTTTAGGCATGGCGAACGTCAGGCACGCTTGTAGTCGGATCCAAAGTCATCTTCACCAAATCGATAGTTATCATCTCATCGAAAGATCGACATCCGCCTTTCTATCACCTATCTAGGAGAAGATCCCGGGATATCATCAAGACCCCTTGTGGGAAGATCATCTAGGATATCATCAAGACCTCTTGGAGATGAACCTTACCTTGTACTTTCCTTTGTTGTTCATGTACCTTTGGATGTTTGTGTTTGATTGTCAGTGGATTGTGATTTGGACTTGTTCTTGAGTGTTTCCTTTGGATTTCCCCGCTCTTCCCCGGTTCATCGTGTTCTTTGAGGGATCCCGCCCAAACGTGAAAGATCGCACCATAGGGTTCCACCCACATCATATGGTATCATGAGCCACGTTGATCACGTTTTGGAGCCCCTCCCACCGTTTTCAGCCTTCTTTTGCTTGATTTCTCCTAAAACCAAAATCCCACCAAAATAGCCCCAATTTTTTTTGTGATTTGTTGGTTTGATAAGTTTTGTTGATTTTGATCCATGGATTTGCTTTTTCAATGGATCTAGCATCTCCCCAAGTTTCCACCTTCCATCCACAAATCCATCAAATTTTCCCCAAAATCATCCATTTCCGCCAAAATTCATCCCAAAGCAAATCCCAGGGATTGATTCGGCTTGATCATCCGCATTTCCGGAATCCGGGACCACCCGATCAGGACGCTTCCGACGTCCGGAAAATCCGACCCGTAAAAAGAATCGGCCGACAACCCGGATTCCGATTTCCCCGATCATCCGACCTAGCGGATCCGACCTCCTCCCGGATCATCCGGTTAACCCCAAACGACAC
>JAHHZJ010006022.1:0-14732 GCA_021437245.1 Aegilops speltoides | reverse complement strand
AAAAGAGCCTGTATAGTCTTTACTAACCCTTGCATATTATAGTTCATCACGAAGCCTTTGTAGCTTGGAGGCGTGATTGAAGAATTGTCAATGACACAATCATCCGAAGATTAACTCCCAATTGTGTCAAGTGATTGTAGTACCTGCATATTCCGAGTATATGCTCACTAATGTAACTATTCTCTCCATCTTGCAGCTATAGAACTTATTGGAGACTTCATATCTCTCAATCCGCATTCTGTTGAATATTAACTTCAACTCCGAACATCTCATATGCTCCATGACGCTCAAAACGCCTGAAGTCCCGGTTCTAAGCCGTAGCATGGCACATCGAACTATAGAGTAGTCATCACTTTGCTCGCAGACGCTCATAACATCTCGCAGCTTGCATTAGAAGAGTCTGCACCTAGCGGTGCATCCAGACGAACTCCTTCAGGCAGCAATGAGGATGATCTCGTTACGGACCCAGTCCGTAATTGCAACCATCATCTTTCAACTTTGCTTTCTCAAGGAACGCATTAAAATTCAACGGAAACAACACCACGAGCCATCTATCTACAATCAAACATAAACAAGCAAGATACTATCAGGTACTAAGCTCATGATAAATTTAAGTTCAATTAATCATATTACTTAAGAACTCCCACTTAGAAAGACATCCCTCTAGTCATCTAAGTGATCACGTGATCCAAATCAACTAAACCATAACCGATCATCACGTGAAATGGAGTAGTTTTCAATGGTGAACATCTTATGTTGATCATATCTACTATATGATTCACGCCGACCTTTCGGTCTCCGTGTTCCGAGGCCATATCCGCATATGCTAGGCTGCCAAGTATAACCCAGTATTCTCATGTGTGCAAAACTGGCTTGCACCCGCTAGATGGACGAGAGCTTATCACACCCGATCATCACGTGGTGTCCGGGCACGATTTAACTTTGGCAACGTGCATACCGGGAGAACACTTTGATAATTTAGTGAGAGATCATCTTATAATGCTACCGCCAATCAAAGCAAGATAAGATGCATAAAAGGATAAACATCACATGCAAATCAATATAAGTGATATGATATGGTCATCATCATCTTGTGCTTCATGATCTCCATCTTGCAAGACCACCATGATCACCATCGCCACCGCGCCGACACCTTGATCTCCATCGAGCATCGTTGTCGCCTCGCCAAACTTATGCTTTACGACTATCGCTACCGCTTAGTGATAAAGTAAAGCATTACAGGTATATTGCATTGCATACAATAAAGCGACAACCATATGGCTCCAGCCACTCGATAACTTCGTTACAAAACATGATCATCTCATACAATAAAATATAGCATCACGCCTCGACCATATCACATCACAACATGCCCTGCAAAAACAAGTTAGACGCCCTACTTTGTTGTTGCAAGTTTTACGGTTTGCTACGGGCTTAAGCAAGAACCACTCACCCACGATCAAAACCACAACGAATTTAAAATAGACTCCGCTTTAACCTTCCAAGGACCGGGTGATGCCCCGATTCAATCAGACACTAATCATGCACACAAATTGACATCAAGATCAAGGACTCACGGAAGATATCACAACACAACTCTAGACACAAATTAAAATAATAAAGCTTTATATTACAAGCCGTCCCAGGGCTCTCATAAGCCTCGACACACAAGAGTCAAAGCAACAATATCCGAAAGACGATATGTTAGACAAGTTTTTTAAGAAGGCTAGCACAAAAGCAACAACGACAAAAGGCAAGGTTTCCCGCCGGAGCCTTAACTACTCCCCGGTCGCCGGGTCTTCATGAGGTAGTAGGCACCCGGGTAGTAGTAGTCGCCGGGTCGCCCGCCCCGGCTCCATCGCTGATCAACCGGAAAGAAAAGAAAAGGGGAAAGGGGGAAAGCAACCGGAGTACTCATCCAAAGTACTGCAAAAGGATCTACACCCATATGCATCGTATCAATGAAATGGGCTGTATTGGGGACCCAGAAATGCCAGAGAGAAGGTTTAGTCCTATCAAGACTAGCATCTTCCCGAAACCACCATCTTGCAGCAACCGGAGGAAGTAGAGTAGCATAAAGTAAAGTAGTAGAAGTGTTATCAACTCCGGAGATCCTTTCCACTCGGAGAAAGGCATCCCGAGCCATACTATCCGGTTATCACCTCATCACAATCCAACTCATCACAAGATTAGTTCTAGTTGTATCGACGATAAACCCAAGTGTCCGCATGAGACAGGCTATGTAGATTAGTTCTTCCCGCAGGGTGCACCAACTTACCCACCACGCCGCTTAACTCCCCGACATTTTTCGGTCATGCCCGCCGCCAAACAATACGCCGCAACCCATAGGCTTAATAGAGGGCCACGGACTAAACCTATGCCCCCAGGGTCATGGGCCATCACCCCGAACTCGACGCTATGGCGCCGGGGAACCTAGCTACCTCCTTAAAAGGAAGAAGCTTACCACCCAACCCGGGCCGGGCCACCGCCGACGCCTAATAAGCTTCGCGATGCATACGACGCAAACGCCCATACTATGCCCACGTGATGGTTAGTGCTATCGGCCGAGGCCCCGGATCAAATATCCAAATCGAGGGATTAGGAGCACGCGTAACAAGCGAGATCGCAAAGATGTGACCCGCCTCGCCTCGAGGACTTGCAAGGGCTAAGAATGCCCGCCACCCGGAATTATCTTCGGCACCTTGGTCAACCGACCCACATCACCCAATTATTTCCGCGGACTTCGTATGACCCGCTTTAGTAACATGGTTCAGGTAAAGTCAAGTAATCATAGTAATGTGGTTCAAACATCAAGGGTAAAACCCGAGGAATCACCCCGAACTCCACTCAATGTAATCATCAAGGTGAACTTAAGAGGAATCACCTGTTCATACTTGAGGGGGTTGACAGAGTGATCGAAGTGGTTAAGGAGGAAATCACCCCGAGACCACATCAATGACTACACTACGGGTTAACATCGGGTCAAGAGGTTCACCCCGACTTAGTAACCCAAAAGGGTTTGAGCAACAATGGGAAAGTGATGGCTGTCGGGCCTGGTCTTCGATCCCGCTGATCGGGTCTTCAATGATGAAGAGGGCAAAAACAAGGTGGGGGTCAGATGGATCACTAACCAACCTATACTAAGGCTTTAGGATAAGTTAGGTAACAATAAAGGTTACAAAAAAGGCTATGCAAAGGAAATAGGAGCAAACAATAACAAGAATAAAATCTAATGCAAGCATGAGAGAATGGAATGGGCATATCGGGATGATCAAAGGGGGCTTTGTTGTTCGCAAGGAGGGGTCGCGACGACATCAGGGGCATCCCGCCACGGGTTACCAAGAGAAGAGGGGAGAAACAAAATACATAGCAAGCCAATGCATAACAACAACAAGCGAGCTAGAGGTTCTAACGCGTGCTACACGATACCAAAAGGGGAAGTCAACGGGAATTTTCCCTGACTGGCGATGACCGAGAGGGAAAGTTCCATGTTCGATAGTTAGAGGCATCCGACAAGTAAACGGATCGCACATTCGGATTCGCCCGCTTTTCGAAAGCAACTTTATGTAGAAAACATTTTCATCCGGGTTAGCTTTAATTTCTATGAATTAACGGTTCAAAGTTTTCGAATTACAAATTGCTAAGTCCTCGCTTTTAAACATCACTTGCTGTTTTCAAAAGGCTATAACTATTGTTCGGTCAACCTATGGGTTAGTGCCCTATATCAATCTTGAGCAATTTTCGGATCTAATGACGTAAACAAGTCCATCTACAGAGTGTCCATTTGCTTGCTCAAATCTTTGTTTGAAAAGCGCCGAAGTCAATTCCGAACTGTTTTTCGCTTCCAGCTAATGTAACATAGACTTTGTCATTTTATAGGAATTAATCTAGGCTTTTTTGAATTTGGTCCAATGGAAAGAATTGAACCCTGCCAAGTTTACTACACGCAATATGAATTTTTACCATATTAACTTTTGTTTAGGTGCTGTTTAACCGGAAGAGGGCTAGTTAGTGTAAAATTAAAGTCGAACGCTAAAGAATCAATTTATCAGAGGGGAGCAGCAAAGAAAGCGCGGGCGAGCAGCAGCAAGGAGCAAAGCGGCGGGCGGGGCGAGGCCGCCAAGGCGGCGAGGCCGAGGTGGGCGCCACACACTCGAGCACACATTGCACGCACATCGGGCACACAACCGCACGCAGACAACACATACACACCACGGCCGCCGCCATGGCCACGCCCATGGTCACCAGAAAGGTAGAGCACCGCCGAACGGGGCGACCGGGCATGGGGCGGCTAGTCGAGGTGGAGCGGGGCAGCCACGTGGGCAGCCCCGGGCGCTGGTCGAGCAGGGAGAGGAAGGCGGGGCAGGAAGGAAGGGCTGGAGCCCGCCAGCCGAGTTGAGCCCGCCGCTAACGGGGGAACGCGCACCGGGTAGAAATAGCAACAACAAAAGATCACGCAGGCAAGTAGCAACGGCAATAGCATCGCAAGGAACCGCAGAGCACGAGCGACGCCGAACTACGGCCATGGCAGCCACCGCCGCAAAGCACCGACGAGGATCCAAGACCGGGTGAGGGGGATTCGGAGGAGAAGCTCACCGGGAGGCAAAGGGGCCCAAAGGAGCTTAGTAGTCAGAGGTTCCGAATCGCCGAGATTTGCCCACCCGAGGAAGAATAGGGCGCGCCAAGGGCAGGGGCTCCGTCGAGGTCGGATGAAGAGGAAGTAAGACGATGGCCATGCTCCCGTATATTCCTAGGCGGGAGGTCAAGGTTTATGACGATGGCTATGGCAAACAGCCCAAGATCGAACAAATTGAGAGAACGAATGAGAGGGAGAGCGATTGGGTGGCTAGGGTTTCACCAGGGTCTTGGGAGCCTATATTGCCGAGGAGGCGGGGATGGATAACACGTGAGATCCGGGCGGACGCGGCGGGAGCTCCAAATGCGGTGAACAGGAGGTTAGGGATGACGGGAGGTGGGCGGGACAATGTTGTTAGACGGGCCAAAGTGCATAATGGCACTAGAGCCCATTAACACATAGTAGTTAGGCCTTTTCTTTTTTATTTTAATTTTACTCTGAATATGTTTGCAATATTTTGAGCTGCCAATTGGTCTTTGTAAAAATGTGGAACTTGGCCACATAAATACATTACAATATTTGGCACTACCACAAAAGGTTTGGGAGGAGTTTGAAATTTGGATTTTTCACAAAGGAAAAAGGCTGATTTGAATTGTTTTTTTCAAGGAAATTAAATATCTCAAATGATGTTGAATCATTCATGACAATTAGTTAGCTAATATTTTCAACCCATCGAACATTTTTAAAGGAAAAATTTTGACTTGTTTTCGAATTTGGATTTGACCTGTTTGAAACAAGTGAGGTTTAGCAAGAGTAACTGGTGAAATGGCATCATTAACAGAGGATTACCGTAGCATGACACGGGTGTTAAAATCTCCTCCATCGCAAGAAATCTCGCCCAGATTTAAGTGGGGAAGTAAAGAGTAACTTTGGAGAACCCCTTATAGGGTTAATTGTCTTGTGAACAATGTATGGAGGTGTAAGTAACTCAGTAGAAACTTAAGAAAACTTCGAGAGCAAAATATGAAGGTACAATAAGAAGTTTCAACCAATGGACAAACGAATGATACCCAACGGAGGAGAGGAAGGGGTTTGAGCATCGAATAGATCATCTCTAAGGTGGCTCGGAATATGATAAGAAGCCAAATGCAAGAATATTTCGAATCAAAGATATAGGAGAGCCGTGTTTCGATCGTGGAACTGGGTTATGGGCCCACCATGTGGGTTAAAAGGTGAAGGCGCTAACATTTTGTACGGTCATGATAGCAAGGCAGGTCGAGGATAGCTCGCGATTATGTTGGCAACAGCGCTGGTACCAAGAGCGAGGGAAAGAACATTTTCCGCTCGAAGACGAGGGGACCAATAGGCAAAGTTCTCGCCCATCGGTGGTTACCGGAATGTCATCAACAATAGTAATAGAGTCTTATCGAAAGTTGAACATCGGGGCTTACATAAGGGGAATTATCATCCAAGATGTCACATTACTAGAAAGGTTAAACAAAACAAAGGAAAGGAAAAGTGATTATCGGATTTAAAAGTAACAATGGAAAGGAAAATGGGTATACACGAGTATTATGTGTATCTCCTTCCCAAAGCAAGCAGAGCGAGAATAATCATGATGGGACTACAAAGTAGATAACCATCCTGGGGGCGAGGAAACTCATGAACCCATACCAAGGTGTTTGGATATTTGATCAAGAAACATTTAGCATTGGTTTTGAATGCTCTTGTTGATGATCGAGTAGCAACCATGCTTCGGGATAGCATCACATGGTCATCGTAAAGGACAGATTTGATTCACAAAGGATCCATCGGAAACAACTTATAAATTAAGTCGCATAATTTTAGCAAGAAAAAAATGGTGAGGATAGGGCCCAGGTTCAGAATAATTCATCAAGGGGCAAGGATGATATTTTCATCATGAATTCGATTGATAACCCGAAGACCTCGTATTGATGATGACCAACATATTTGTCGAGAGGTTTCATTTAAGATGTAATCGATCGATGATGACATCAAGTCAAAGAAATGATGAAGCGGAAGGTTATTGAATCATGGGTACGACAAAATCAAGTCAAGCTTGCTGTTCAAGGCTAAATGATATGACGAGGAAGATCGATATAGGCTTAGCTCATCGTCAAAATCGGGCTCGGGAGAAGGACAAGGTAGCACCATTAAAATTTAGCACGATAATGATATAGCCGCCAAGGAATGACTTGAATGATTATTAAACTCGTAAGAAATGAAAATTACTTATCGGTTGGGAATCAATTCAACCGATTCACTTATCGGTGTCCTTGAGGATTAATAACCGATCCGGGAAATCAAATCGTGAGAAGCAATACTAGATGAAGACTCATAGAAAGCAAAAATTCCTTGTTATTCTCGAGATACCAAAGGATAATACTCAAGAAATATCAAAATAGCGGTTATGAGAGGTATTGATCCGCAGAAAAAGTACTTTACTTCCAAGAAATAGAATCAATGAGAGCAATCCGGCAAGCACGGTAGAAGGACAAAACCCCAATATAACATGAACTTATACCAAGGATAATTAATTTTAAGAGAAGCTTCCATGATAGGGCCTACATCGGGTCTATGGGCATGAACACAAAGTTCAAGGTCGACTCCCACTTCTCCAATGCATGACCTTTCATTCACCGCCTATTAAAAATGATTTGAGTGTGGAAACTTACCCGATGAAATAGAGGAGGACCCTTGAAAATTTGGTTCACAGATCAAAGAAGGCATAGGTTCGACCCATCGGGCATCTTAGAAACATACACTACAAACCCGAGTAAAACACAAGCTCGAAAGTAGAGCATGGTTGACAAAAGGAGTATTGAGTCAAAGCAGATGATAATTTATCAAGGTATTATGTATCGTGGAAAAACTCACAAGACTTTGATGTGAAGGAATTTGTAACAACCAAAAGGATTCAGCGTCTCAATGGATCTGATATGAGTATCAAGACTCAATCGAAGGAAAGAATGCAAAGAGGCATCGATTATGGAAACATCAATAATTCGCTCGTTGAAGGGAACTAGGTGGACAATCAATTACAACATGATTGGCCGAGATCAACTCATGTCCGTAATGACGATGAGGGAAGGTCAAATTTGGGTTTGATGATGATTGTGAGCAACGCAACATATTGAATCAATGGGCCTGTGGATGACAATGACAAAGGATATTAATGAATATTGGGACATATGGATTAACCATAATGCAAAGGCATAAGACTTCGAGAGCACTAGGCCAGAGGATCTTCGGAGATTGCATTGCATTCAAAGAATTTTGTGAGACATATGATCAATGGGATGAACGAATCCCCATAAGTGTGAGAAATTATTCAGGGGTATTCAGTGAAAAGGAGCTGCAAAGGTTATGCAAAGGATTCTAAAATCGCAAAGTATTTTAGGTATCTTGTAGTAACAAGAGCAATTGGAAATGAAGGTATGGACGGCAAGTGTATGTAGATATCCATGGGGATTTACTGGTAGGATTTGCAATGACAAGGCACAAGGGTCTGGAAAACATTGAAGAGTATCTTCAAATCTTTTGGTGCACCAAGCAATCATCCGAATGAAGGGCTTTCCGGAGGAGGGGTACAGAGCCTAATGTCGAGTTAGTAAAATGTTTAACCCAAAGACGAGATCAAAGTCCCCAGTATAGACGAGGAATAAAAGATCCTAATAGCACCCAATGGCGACGGGGCCCATAAGACACACAGCCAATGTAAGTAAAAGTTTTTCAAAGGACTAGACTCAACTTCACCAAGGAGTTGGAAAGGGTTACACAGCAAATGGGCTCGATATAATCTGACGCCTCGATTCAATCGACACTAATCATGCACACAAATGTGTACATCAAGATCAAGGACTCACGGAAGATATCACAACACAACTCTAGACAAAAAAAAAATACAAGCTTTATATTACAAGCCGGGCCCGAGGGCTCAATACATAAGCTGACACACAAGAGTCACGAAGCAACAATATCCGAGTACGCATATAAGTTAGACAAGTTTGCCTTAAGAAGGCTAGCACAAAAGCAACAACGATCGAAAAGGCAAGGCCTCCCGCCTGGAGCCTCCTAACTACCCGGTCGCCGGGTCTTCATGAGGTAGTAGGCACCGGTAGTAGTAGTGGGTGTCGCCCCCCGGGTTCACATCCGTTGCATCAACCGGAAAAGAAAAGGGGAAAGGGGAGCAAAGCAACCGTGAGTACTCATCCAAAGTACTCGCAAGCAAGGATCTACACCGATATGCATCATCAATGAAATGGGTGAAGGGATGGCCGTAAATGCCAATAGAGAAGGTAGTCCATCAAGACTAGCATCTTCGAAACCACCATCTTGGCAAAGAACCGGAGGAAGTAGAGTAGCATAAAGTAAAGTAGTAGAAGTGTTATCAACTCGGCCGAGATCCTCCCTCCGCAGAAAGGCATCCCAGAGCCATACATCCGTTATCACCTCATCACAATCCATTCTCATCACAAGTATCAGTTCTAGTTGTATCGATCGATACAACCCAAGTGTCCGCTATCAGAGGATGCTATGCATAGATTAGTTTCACCGCAGGTGCACCAACTTACCCACCACGCCGCTTAACTCCGCCGACACACTTTTCGGTCATGCCCGCCCGCCAAACAAACGCCGCAACCCGACCTAGGCTTAATAGAGAGGTCAACACGGACTAAACCTATCCCCTTGGGGTTGGGCCATCACCCCGAACTCCCGGACCTATGCCGTGGGGAGACCTAGCTACCTCCTTAAAAGGAAGAAGCTTACCACCCAACCCGGGGCCCCCGCCGCCGACGCCTAATAAGCTTCGCTGATGAACGACGGAACGCCCATTATGCCCACGTGATGGTTAGTGCTATCGGCCGAGGCCCTCGATCAAATATCCAAATCGAGTGGATTAGGAGCACGCGTAACAAGCAGACTCACAAGTGACTCCCTGCTCTCCTCGAGGACTTGGGCAAGGGCTAAGAATGCCCGCCACCCGAATTATCTCTGCACCTTCCGGTCAACCGACCCACATCACTGCAATTATGCTCCTGGTACCTCGTATGGACCCGCCTTTAGTAACATGGTTCAAGTAAAGTCATAGTAATCATAGTAACCGTGTTCAAACATCAAGGGTAAAACCCGAGGAATCACCCCCGTGAACTCCACTCAATGTAATCATCAAGGTGAACTTAAGAGGAATCACCCCGTTCATACTTGAGGGGGTTGACAGAGTCGATCGAAGTGGTTAAGGAGGAAATCACCCCGATGACCACGACAATGACTACACTGTGGTTAACATCGGCGTCAAGAGGTTCACCCACGATAGTAACCCAGAAAGGTCGAGCAACTAATGGGAAAGTGATTGCGTTCGGGCCTGGCTTCGATCCCGCTGATCGGGTCTTCAATGATGAAGCAGGGCAAAAGGACAAGGTGGGGTCAATGATGGATCACTAACCAACCTATACTAAGCAGTTTAGGATAAGGTAGGTAACAATAGCAAGTTACAATAAACAAAGCGCGTAATAGGAGCAAACAATAAAGAATAAAATCTAATGCAAGCATGAGAGAATGGAATGGGCGATATCGGATGATCAGGGGGGCTTGCCGTTGTTCGGGCAAGGAGGGGCGTCCACGTAGTCATCACAGGGGATCGCCACGGGTCTCCAAGAGAAGAGGGGAGAAACAAAATACATAGCAAGCCAAGTGCATAACGGAACAAAAGCAGAGCTAGATGTTCTAACGCGTGCTACACGAACCGAAAAGGGGAAGTCAACGGGAATGTTTTCCGTTGACCGGTCGAAGATGACCGGAGAGGGAAAGTTCCATGTTCAGATAGTTAGAGGCATCCACAAGTAAACGGATCGCAATTGGATTCGCCTCGCTTTTCCGAGCAACTTTCATGTAGAAAACATTTTCATCCGGTTACGCTTAATTTCGAATTAACGGTTCAAAGCATTTTTCGAATTACAAATTTGCTAAGTCCTCGCTTAAACATCACTTGGTGTTTTCAAAAGGCTATAACTATTGTTTCGTCCAACCTATGGGTTAGTGCCCTATATCAATCTTGAGCAATTTTTCGTGATCTACATGAAAACAAGTCCATCTACGAGTGTCCATTTGCTTGCTCAAATCTTTGTTTGAAAAGCGCTCGAAGTCAATTCCGAACTGTTTTTCGCTTCTTCCAGCTAATGTAACATAGACTTTTGTCATTTTTATAGGAATTAATCTAGGCGGTTTTTGAATTTGGTCCAATGGAAAGAATTGAACCCGCCAAGTTTACTACACCAAATGAATTTTACTCAATTAACTTTTGTTTAGGTGCTGTTTAAGGGCCGTGAAGAGGGCTAGTTAGTGTAAAATTAAAAGTGATTACGCTACAAAGAATCGAATGTTATCAGAAAGGGGAGCAAAGCAATGAGGCAGCGGCGAGCAGCAAGAAGGAGAAAGCGGCGGCGGGGCGAGGCCGGGCCGGGGGCGAGGCCGAGGTGGGCCACCACACACTCGAGCACACACACATTGCACGCACACATCGGCACACACACGCACGCAGCAACACATACACACACGGGCCGCCGCCATGGCCACGCCCATGGTCACCAGAAGGCTTAAGCAGCCGCCGAACGGTTAGGGACAAGACGCGGGGCGGCCGGAGGTGGAGGGGGCACGCCACGCCAAGGGGCCCCGGGCGGGCTGGTCGAGCAATGGGAGAGGAAGGTCGGAGGCCACGGCAAGGAAGGCGCTGGAGCCCGGCCGAGCCGGAGTTGAGCTCCGCCGCTAACGGGCGGAACGCTACCATGGTAGAAATAGCAACAACAAAGAGATCACGCAGGCAAGTAGCAACGGCAATAGCATCGCAAGGAACCGCAGGAGCACGATGCGACGCCGAACTACGGCCATGGCAGCCACCGCCGAAAAGCGATCACGAAGGGATCCAAGACCGGGTGAGGGGGATTGGGGAGAAGCTCACCGGGAGGCACAAGGGGCCCGG
The DNA here is from genome assembly GCA_021437245.1 of Aegilops speltoides. Classification (NCBI taxonomy): domain Eukaryota; kingdom Viridiplantae; phylum Streptophyta; class Magnoliopsida; order Poales; family Poaceae; genus Aegilops; species Aegilops speltoides. Next base: position 3,156 of record JAHHZJ010006022.1, on the reverse strand, counting down.
AGGTTTAGTAGCCGGGAAGCTCGCGAACGCCGAGATTTCCGGGCAACCGAGGAAGAATAGGGCGGCGCAAGGGCGGCGGGGGCTCCGAGCCGAGGTCGGATGAAGAGGAAGTAAGACATTATGCTCCGTATATTCCTAGCCAGGGGGGTTGGTCAAAGGATGACGATGGCTATGGCAGCAGAAGGCCCCGATCGAACAAATTGAGAGAACGAATGAGAGGGAGAGCGATTGGGTGGCTAGGGTTTCACCAGGGTCTGGGGAGCCTATATATGCGCGAGGAGGCGGGATGGATAACACGGAGATCCGAGGCGGTACGCAAGGGAGCTCCACGACGATGCGGTGAAAGGAGGTTAGGGATGACGGGAGGTGGGCTGGGACAATGTTGTTAGACGGCCAAAGTGCATAATGGCACTAGAGCCCATTAACACATAGTAGTTAGGCCTTTTCTTTTTTTATTTTAATTTTTACTCGCTGGTAATATGTTTGAATATTTTGAGCTGCCAATTGGTCTTTGTAAAAATGTGAACTTGGCCACATAAATACATTACAATATTTGGACTACCACAAAAGGTTTGGGAGGAGTTTGAATTGATTTGGATTTTTCCAAATGGAGAAGTGTAAGAAAAGCTGATTTGAATTGTTTTAATTTCCAAGGAAATTAAATATCTCAAATGATGTTGAATCATTCATGACAATTAGTTAGCTAATATTTTCAACCCATCGAACATTTTACTTGAAGCTTGAAGAAATAAGAATTTGACTTGTTTTCGAATTTGGATTTGACCTGTTTGAAACAAGTGAGGTTTAGCAAGAGTAACCGTGGTGAAATGGCATCATTAAAAGAGGATTACTGAGCATGACACTGGGGTGTTACAACCCGGGGAAGCCACACTCGGTTCAACTAAAGTGAGAGAAGGGCACCCACCAAACCTTTTGCAACGAAAGTGCTCGAGCGGTGAAACCAGTCTCCAGAAGGAATGGCCGGGCCACTTCATCTCACAATACCGCTGAACCAAAGTATGACATGGGTAGGAAGTATGACTCAGACGCCCACAACTCACTTGTGTTCTACCGCAAAACATCAAACCATAAAAACCTAGGCTCGGATGCCCCGCTGGGAAACGAGTAATTTAAAAATTTCCACGCACACGAAGATCATGGTGATGCATAGCAACGGAGGGGAGAGGTTGTCACGCACTCAGACCCGGCGGAAGCGATCACAACGGAAGGAAGTAGTCGACGCTTCCTCCGATCCGACCGATCCCGGCCACATTCGCCCAGTTCTTGACACACAATGATGACGCCCCTGATCGATCCAGCCGAGTGTCGAGGGAGAGTTCCACAAGACGACGGCGGGACGATCTTGATGTTTCACCTGCGCAGGTTCCTTAAGCTTCGACAGATAACCGAGGTGGAAATGGTGGAGGGGGCACCGACACGGCCAAGGAACATCCAAAGATCAAACTTGGTTCTAGGTGCCCCCTGCCCCGTTAATAAAGGGGGAGGGGGAGGCCGCGCCTAGCTAGGGCGCGGCCGAGGAGTCCTACTCCACCGGAGTAGGACCCCCCTTTCCTAGTTGGATTAGGTTTGGGGAAGGGAAAGAGGAGAGGGCGCCCCTCCTTGTCCTATTCGACTGGGGAGAGGCGCCACCCCCGGCCGCCCCTCCCTTCCCTCGAGGCCCACGGGCCCATTTACCTCCTGGGGTTCCGAATCTCTTTTCCAGAATTTCGCTTTTCAACCATTCCAACTCCAAACATAGGCTTCCAATATATCAATTTTATGTCTCGACCATTCCGAGACCCCATGTCCGTGATCACATCCGACTCAACTTCCACATCAAAATACATAAACTCATAATAACGCCATCAAACCTTGGGGGACCCTACGGTTCGAGAACAATGTAGACATGACCTAGAACTATTCACGGTCAATAACCAACAGCGGACCTGGATGCCCATATTGGTTCCCATATTCTACAAGATCTTTATCGGTCGATCAATAACAACATACGTTGTTCCCTTTGTCATCGTAATTACTTGCCCGAGATTCATCTTTATCCAATACCTAGTTCAATCTCTACCGCAAGTCTCTTTACTCGCCAAATACATCATCTCACAACTAACTCATTAGTTGTAGTGCTTGCAAGGCTTCGTGTGCAACCGAGGGCCAGAGATACCCTCCGAAATCGGAGGACAAAACCTAATCTCAAATACGCCAACCCAACATCCCTTTTGGAGACACTCAGTACCTTTATAATCACCCACTTGCCAGACGCTTGGTAGCACCCAAAGTGTTCCTCCGTAAACGGAGTTGCATAATCTCATAGTTGTGAACATGTATAAGTCATGGATAAAAGCAAGAGAACATACTAAACGATCGGGTGCTAAGCTAATGGAATGGGTCATGTCAATCGATCATTCTACTAATGATGTGACCTTGTTAATCAAATAACAACTCTTTGTTCATGGTCGAAACATAACCATCTTTGATTAACAAGCTAGTCTAGTAGAGGCATACTAGTGACATCTTGTTTGTTTATACATTCACACATGTATCATGTTTCCGTTAATAAATTCTAGCATGAATGATAAACATTTATCATGAAATAAGGAAATAAATAATAACTTTATTATTGCCTCTAGGGCATATTTCCTTCAATATGTGCGACCACCGACGCCGATGACCTAAGCCACATAATCCAAAGAGCTGCATTTAATCGCCGTACTCGACATGGTTTTAACAAAGAAAATCAAATCGCCGACGTCCGGATGCAGAGGCCCCGCAGCCTTTAAACATAACATCCGCGACAGTGGCTAGCCCGCACCTAGGACAGAAAAGCCAAATCCATGGCAGCCCTCACATTTAATGACCCGTTCGGGGAGAGGATAGGGCTAGCTCAGACAACAACTTCAAGAAAATACCGGCAGTCCGGATTAAGGACCACAACGGGTCGCTCGGCAAAAACAAACGCTTTAACGGCGATAAAATGAGGGTACGGCAGTCAACGCCGATTCCGAGGTTAAACCCGCCCCGAAGAAGCCATTCAAAAGAACCACTCCGGTCCGCCCAATTTGGACCGAATACCACCGCCGCCGAAATGGCATTTAAAGCGCTAACCACACCAACAGAGATTGTTGGGTATTAAGCAGCGTTAAT
>JAHHZJ010006019.1:0-34459 GCA_021437245.1 Aegilops speltoides | reverse complement strand
TTCTTAAAAGAATAACAATTTATTCTATATCTTTAATGAATAACCGAGCAATAACATGATCAATCATATTCATGCTCAACGCAAACCCAAATAACATTTATTTAGGTTCAACACTAATCCGAAAGTATAGGGAGGGGATGATGATCATATCAATCTTGAAACTACTTTCAACACACATCGTCACTTCACCCTTAACTAGTTTCTGCTTATTCTGCAACTCCCGCTTCGAAGTTACTACTCTTAGCAACCAACCAGACCAAATACCGAGGGTTGCTATAAACACTAGTAAAGTACACATCAATAACATGTATATCAAATATACCTTTGTTTACTTTGCCATCCTTCTTATCCGCCAAATACTTGGGGTAGTTCGCTCCAAAGAACATCCTTTGCAGAGAAGCATTTAGTCTCGTGCTTAGGTCCAGATTTGGGCTTCTTCACTTGAGCAAGAACTTGCTTGCCGCTCTTCTTGAAGTTCCCTTCATCCCTTTGCCCTTTTCTTGAAACTAGTGGTCTTGTTAACCATCAACACTTGATGTTCTTTCTTGATTTCTACCATCATCGATTTCATCATCATGAAAAACTCGAATCATTTTCATCATCCCTTGCATACTATAGTTCATCATGAAGTTCTACTAACTTGGTGATGGTGACTAGAGAATTTGTCAATCACTATCTTATCTGGAAGATTAACCCACTTGATTCAAGCGATTGTAGTACCTGCATAATCTGAGCACATGCTCACTAGTTGAGCGATTCTCTCCATCTTTTAGCTATAGAACTTGTTGGAGACTTCATATCTCTCAACTCGGTATTTGCTTGAAATATTAACTTCAATTCCTGAACATCTCATATGGTCCATGATGTTCAAAACATCTTTGAAGTCCCGATTCTAAGCCATAAAGCATGGTGCACAAAACTATCGTAGTCATCATATTGAGCTAGCCAAACGCTCATAACGCCCAGACCGCTTCCGCAATAGGTCTCGCTACCTAGCGGGCATCAAGGACATAATTTTATGCGCAGAATGAGGATAAACCTCGATCACGGATCCAATCCGCATCATTGCTACTAACATTTTTCAACACAATTTTCTAGGAACATATCAAAATAAACATATGAAAGCAACAACGCAAGCTATTGATCTTACAACATAATTTGCAAAATACTACCAGACTAAGTTCATGATAAATTTAAGTTCAATTAATCATATTACTTAAGAACTCCCACTTAGACAGACATCTCTAGTCATCTAAGTGATCACGTGACCCAAATCAACTAAACCATAACCGATCATCACGTGAGATGGAGTAGTTTTCAATGGTGAACATCTTATGTTGATCATATCTACTATATGATTCACGCCGACCTTTCGGTCTCCGTGTTCCGAGGCCATATCTCATATGCTAGGCTCGCAAGTTTAACCGAGTATTCCGCAGTCAAAACTGGCTTGCACCCGTGTAGATGGACGAGAGCTTATCACACCCGATCATCACGCGGTGTCCGGGCACGATTTAACTTTGGCAACGGTGCATACTCATGGAGAACACTTCTTGATAATTAGTGAGAGATCATCTTAAAATGCTACCGCAATCAAAGCAAGATAAGATGCATAAAGGATAAACATCACATGCAATCAATATAAGTGATATGATATGGCCATCATCATCTTGTGCTTGTGATCTCCATCTTTGAAGCACCGTCGTGATCACCATCGCCACCGGCGACACCTTGATCTCCATCGAAGCATCATTGTCGCTACGCCATCTATTGCTTTCACGACTATCGCTACCGCTTAGTGATAAAGTAAAGCAATTACAGATGCTTGCATTTATACAATAAAGCGACAACCATATGGCTCCACCATGTCGATAACTTCGTTACAAAACATGATCATCTCTACAATAAAATATAGCATCACGCTTGACCATATCACATCACATCATGCCCTGCAAAAACAAGTTAGACGCCCTCTACTTTGTTGTTGCAATTTTACGTGGCTGCTACGGGCTTAAGCAAGAACCAATCTCACCACGATCAAAACCACAACGATATTTCGTCAAATAGACTCGCTTTAACCTTCTCAAGGACCGGGCGAGCATACTCGGTTCAACTAAAGTGAGAGAGAAGACACCCGCCATCACCTTTAAGCACGAAAGTGCTCGAACGTGAAACCAGTCTCGCGTAAGCGCTGAATGTCGGTCCGGCCGCTCATCTCACAATACCGCTGAACCAAAATATGACATGCTGGTAGGTAGTATGACTTGTATCGCCCACAACTCACTTGTGTTCTACCTGCAAAACATCAAACCATAAAAACCTAGGCTCGATGCCACTGTTGGGGAACGAGTAATTTCAAAAATTTCCACGCACACGCAAGATCATGGTGATGCATAGCAACGAGAGGAGAGTGTTGTCTACGCATCAGAGACCGAAGCGAAGCGATCACAACGTAGAGGAAGTAGTCGACGTTCTCCTCGCGATCCAACCGATCCAGCAGCATTCTCGGCGCCTCCGATTCTTGACACACGACAGCTCGGTGACGCCTCGGCTCCAATCCAAGAGAGCTGGAGAGAGAGTTCCACAAGACGACGGCTGGTGACGATCTTGATGTTCTACTCGACGCAGGCTTCGCCTAAGCACCGCTAATGATATGACCGAGGTGGATTATGGTGGAGGGGGCACGCACACGCAAGGAACGATCTCAAGGATCAACTTGTGTGTCCATGGGGTGCCCCTGTCCCCGTAGATATAAGGAGGAGGAGGAGGAGGCCGCCAAGGGTTTGGCGCGCCAGAGGTGGAGTCCTACTAGGATTCCAAGTCCTAGTAGGAGTCCATCAAGGGGAGGAAGGAGAAGGAATAGGAGGAGAAGGAAAGGTGGCGCCCCTTTCCTAGTCCAATTGGACTAGAGGAGAGGGCGCAGCAGCCTTTTTCCTCTTCCCACTAAAGCCCATCAAGGCCCATTATCTCCGTAACTCCCCGATCTCAAAATACCAATCACTCGAACCTTTCCGAACTCCGAATATAGTCGCCAATATATCGATCTTTACGCTCGACCATTTCGAGACTTCGTCATGTCCCCGATCTCATCCGGACTCAACTCCTTCGTACATCAAAACTCATAAACTCATAATATAACCGCCATCGAAACCTTGCTGCGGATCTTACGGTTCGAGAACATGTAGACATGACCGAGACATCGTCTGGTCAATAACCAATAGCGGACCTGGATGCCCATATTGGTTCCTACATATTCTACGAAGATCTTTATCGGTCGACCGCATAACAACATACGTTGTTCCTTTGTCATCGGTATGTTATTTGCCCGAGATTCGATCGCGGTATCCAATACCTAGTTCAATCTCGCATCGCAAGTCTCTTTACTCGCTCCAGAATACATCATCTCACAACTAACTCATTAGTTGCAATGCTTGCAAGGCTTAAGTGATGTGCATTACCGAGAGGGCCTAGAGATACCTCTCGCAATTGGAGTGACAAATCCTAATCTCAAATACGCCAACCCAACATCTGCCTTTGAGACACTGTAGTACTTTTATAATCACCCGCATTGCCAGACGCTTGGTAGTACCCAAAGTGTTCCTCCGTAAACGGAGTTGCATAATCTCATAGTTATAGGAACATGTATAAGTCATGGATAAAAGCAGTAGCAACATACTAAACGATCGTGTGCTAAGCTAATGGAATGGGTCATGTCAATCGATCATTCAACTAATGATGTGACCTTGTTAATCAAATAACAACTCTTTGTTCATGGTTAGGAAACATAACCATCTTTGATTAACAAGCTAGTCAAGTAGAGGCATACTAGTGACACTCTTGTCTATATATTCACACATGTATTATGTTTCCTTAATACAATTCTAGCATGAATAATAAACATTTATCATGATATAAGGAAATAAATAATAACTTTATTATTGCCTCTAGGGCATATTTCCCTTTCCAACCAATCCCCCGAGGTATGCCCTAATTGGTTCCTCTTCGCGACGCCCCCGCCTCCCCGAGCAATGCCGCCACAACCCCTACACTACCCCGTGAGCTCCTCGTCTGTCATCTGACGCACTGCGGGCCGCGCCCCCACGCTTCCACTATCCCGCCTCGCACCGTGGTTGACCTCCGTCCGCCACTCACTGCCACTGCCACGCCTCTCGGGCCGCCATGCTTTCCCACCCGCCGATTCGCTCGGCTGCCCTGCTGTCACCACAGTTACCTCCGACCACTGCCATCGCCACATGAGCCACAGCCTCAATGGCTTTGTTCAAGGCCACGGGATGAGCCTGCTCAGTATGCGTCATGTCACGCCTGCTTCTCGCTAAAGCCCTGATTCGCTAGGGTTCTGGTCTATGACAATGGCCCCACCCTCGAACATTTTTGTTAAATTAAAAAAAGGAATTTAAATAATAATAAATAAATAAAATAATTATTATTTAATTAATTAAGTAACTAATTAACTTAATTAATCCTGTTTAGATTAACCTAATCACTAGCTAAACTAATTAAACATGTTTAGTTAGTCTTGGACTATAAGTGGGACCCCATCGTTAGTTTGACTAAGTCAATCATCGTTGATCGATGACATCACCTTGACATCATGCCGACGCCTATAATTGCATTTTCTAATTAAATTAATTCTAAAAATGAATTAAATCTTTAAAAATTAATATAAAATAATCCTTAGCTCGATGAAAATACTTTGTACATGAAAGTTGCTCGAACGACGTAGATTTAATCCGTTACGCAGCCTGCTCGCTGTCCGCCACACACCCCTAGCACAATCAACACGCATCTTTCCTCCGCTCACCGTCCGAACGTTGGAATATTTCCCGATGTTTTCCTTCGCCGTATCACCTACTACCGCGATTGGGCACACCTAGCATCGTTATTGTCTCATGCATCGATATGCACTGTTTGCATGGTATTCATTGTTTCTTCCTTATCTCCGAGACTACGAGACCGACATTGCCGCTGCTCAAGACGACCACGGAGTTGATTTACCCTCTCGCTTGCCGTGAGCAACCAGCAAGCCCCCCTGATCACCAGATATCGCCTATTCTCCTCTATACCGCTTGCATTAGAGTAGTGTAGCTTGTTATCGCCGACAATCCTATTCTCGATAGCCCCGACATTGTTGTCGATCCGTTGATACCTTACCCGTAATCCTAAATGCTTAGTATAGGATGCTAGTTTATCATCATTGGCCCTACACTCTTGTCACCGCTTTTGTTATACTATTGGGCCGTGATCACCGGGAGGTGATTTACGGGTATATATACATACATACATACTACGATGGTGACTAAAGTCGGGTCTCTGTCAAGAGTACCATGAGTGATTCACTTGATTGGGGCTGAAAGGACCTTGTCCCGACGGCCCTCTCGTGGTGGATCTTTGTGGCGAGCGATGCGGCAGGTTGAGACCGCCAGGTGAGAGAGGTGGGCCTCGCCCCGATCAAGGCCCCATGTTGATTCATAATAACACGCTTAACGAGATCTTGGTATTTGATCTCGAGTTCGCCATTTGGTCTATACGCGACTAACCATCTACGGAGTAGTTATGGGTATCCACGCCGCGGGTATCAGCCAAGCCTTCTTGACGCCGTGAAGAGCGGGCGCAAGGCCGGATTGGAACGTAAGCTCGCTTGTATTAGGGGCTAGTTCGCTTCCGCCGCTTCGCAACGTGTGTGCATTGGGCGATGGCCTGCACTGTGGCGCTAGGTTTAGACCGCGCGTCGACTTCTCTGCAGCCTAGGGGGGCTGTGCGATGTTGATCTTCCGAGGCCGGGCATGACCCGTAAAAGTGTGTCCGCCAAATGATCAAGCGTTAGTTATGTGGTGCACCGCAGGGAAGTTTAATCTATTCAATAGCCGGTCCTCGGTAAAGGACGACCCGGAGTTGTACCTTGACCTTAATGACAACTAGAACCGGATACTTAATAAACACACCCTCCAAGTGCCGATATAACTCGGTGATCGCTTCTCACTGTATACGAGGAGAGGATCGCCGTAGATTATGCTATGCGATGCCACCGAGATGCTACATGGCTGCTACTTGGAGGATTTCAGTCTACTCTCTTCTACCCGCCTGAAGACGGAGGCTGGTTTAGTCTTCACAGATTAGCTATCCCTCTTATTCTGCATTCTGCGCCTACCCATCGACATGGCCTTTACACATATACACATGCATATGTAGTGTAGCTCCTTGTTTAAGTAGTACTTTGGATGAGTACTCACGGTTGCTTTCCTTTTTCCCCATTCTCCTTTCGTCATGCAACCAGATGTTGGAGCCTGTGAGCTGCACGCCACCGGTTTAATGCATTAGACTAATATACACGGAGGTGCTTCTACTACTAGGCCCAATGATTGACATCAGAGAAGGAGGATCCTGCAGGAGGCCCGTGGCCTCTTTCGATCTGTATCCTGGGCTTTGTGCTAAGCTTCTTAAAAACTTGTTTAACTTATGTCTGTGATAGATATTGTTGCTTCCGCCACTATTCTATGATCGAAAGCACTTGTATTCGAGCTCCTCGAGGCCTCGCTTGTATTATGATGCTTGTATGACTTATTTATGTTTTTAGAGTTGTGTTGTGATATCTTCCCCGTGAGTCCTCGATCTTGATCGCATAATGCTATGCGTATGATTAGTGTACTACAAATCAAGCGCCACAATGTCGTGAAACTATTAGCGATCAAGAAGTGATCCCTGCTACTTACGCCAAGCATAACTCCAACACTGCAGTTCACTTCCTGACTACCGAGAAGAGACCATCACGTTACATACACTGCTGATGTATTTTAGTTAAGGTCAACTTGGTTTCTACAACCGACATTAACAAATTCCCATCTCGCTTATAACCGCTGCACGGCTTTCAAAGATAATACCCTGCAGGTGTCCTAACTTAGCCCATCACAAGCTCTCACGGCCATCAAGGAATAAACCTCACCCAAGACACACACCGACGATCGTATCCCGTACATCAAGACATTTCGACAATGGTAAACTAAACCAGCAAGACCACCCGACCGCCGACAAATCCCATAGGAGCTGCACATATCTGCTCGTGGCACACCGGATGAGCACGTGACGGCAACCGAAGATACCTGTTGCCTCTGGCGGCACCGCAAGTGGCTCTAGTTTGACCAACACTGAAGGAGCACCGCCCGGGCTAAATAAAGATGACCCTGCTCGCGAAACCCAAGGAAAAGGGTATAGGTGGTAAATGGTAAAACCAAGGTTGGGCCTTGCCGAGGAGTTTTATTCAAAGTTTAACTGTCTAGGGGTCCCATAAATCACCCGACCGTAAGGAACGCAAAATCAAGGAACATAACACCGTATGACGGAACTAGGTGGCAAGAGTGGAACAAAACACCTGCATAAGGCCGAGCCTTCCACCCTTTACCAAGTATATAGATGCATTAATTAAAATCAATAGATATTGTGATATCCTAAAATATCCGTGTTCCAACAAGGAACAAACTTCATCTTCACCGCAACTAACAACGCTATAAGAGGGCCGAAAGAAAGCGTAACATAGCCAAACAACGGTTTGCTAGGACATGGATGGTTAGAGGTTGACATGGCAATATGGGTGGTATGATATAAGTGGTAGGTATCGCAGATAGGCATAGCAAAAGAGCGAGCATCAGCAAGCAAAGATAGAAGTGATATCAAGGTATGGTCATTCGCTCGTAAGGTTCTCGCGAGTTGTCAAGGTCGATCCTCGTAGTCGCTCAACAAGCTCCTGCTCACGCATCGCCTCCCGGCCTACCCAAAGCAAGAACACAAGCAACGGAACCACAATCAAACAAGGAACATATGCATGCAATATGATGCAATACATGACATGCTATGACATGCTATGCATATGTATGCTCCTAAGGAAAATGATGAACTGGCATCAACTTGGCAAACCAAGCATGCCGCTGAAAGATGAGATGATTTCGCTGAAATCGATATAAAGATCACCGAATCGATGCACGGTTTGCAAATGACAAGCAAAACAAGAATGACGAACTATGCTTAACAGCCCGATGCTACTTAGCACGCAACACTAAACTATGCTACAGCACCCCAACATAAAAACAAAGCATATGGCAAGCGAACTACAGGAGATGCTTAACAGAGGAACACTGAGCTACGGCAAATCACATAACATGTTCAAACAAGCATGGAGAAAGTGCTCAAAATATCAGGTTCACAGACTTAGTGAAAATACTAACATGGCAGGAATTAACATCAGAAGGTATGTTTAGAGCAAGCAAACAACATGCTACAGGAACTTATAATTGCAAAGCAAGGCATGACATGATTCTACTCAAAGCATATTTCAATAGTCCCTTACTGACCATAAGCCAAAAAGGACTCTAAGAAATGATGGCACCTATGTAAACATTCAAGTTTTATTACAGATTTCAGACTTAGGAAATATCAGGACATGAAAAAACAGATTCAACATGGCATGTTCGTGAGCTCGATGCACCTACCACAGAGCATCTCAAGATAAATTAAGCATACACCCATCAAGAAGACATGGCATATAAGCTATACATGGCAAGAACAACATCATAGCATACACGGATCAACTACACGACCTCGTGAAAATTGAATCTAATGCAAACAGTCTGCCAGGAAACAATTTCAAGCAAAAGTAGAGCACGAAAATGACATGCTAGACTACTCCATAAATGCCAACAAGGACATGGATGGATAGAGCACAACCATATGTTCAAAACACCCTTACTGATCATGCTCAAAAGGGTATAGATCTCTGAAACAACATGAACATATGGCATAAAATTATCAGCAGGACAAGACTTAGTGAAATCACTAAGTTCCTGAAATCAGTAACATCATCATCCCTACTTTGCATGCTTGTTCTAGTCAACACATAGCTCACAAAAATACATGGAAAATTACCCCTGAAAGATGGCATGGCAATGTTCAACTCACATGTAGGACTCAAATTGTAGGGTGCACACATAATTCATGGCAAAATGACAAAATAGCTCGAACTGATAAAATTCTGAAACTAACGATCTGAAGCTATCTTCCAACAGCATTCGGGCATCAAGATGAGCTCAAATGCAAATGATGCAATGGAATGAAATGATGTACTCTTCGAGACGAACATTTTGACATATTATACGCCCAAACGGAGCCACGGTTGAGGAGATGATGCTGAAAATGCCCGAAATTATGATGAATAACTTAGACGAATTTGGAGGGGGAAAGTCAACTGTGGAATTTTTCGATCCGGATCGGACGAAACCGAGGTCGCCGATCGGGCCGGGAGGACGCGGCCGAGGGGAGGACGCTGCTGCGGGTCGCCGGGCGGCGGGCGGGCGGTGGCGGGCGCCGGCGCGGGCGCAAGGGCGCGGGCGCTGCAAGGCGGAAGCGGCGCGCAAGGCGGCGGCGCGCATGGGCGGTGGCGCAAAGGCGGCGGCTGGCGGGCGGTAAAGGGCGCGGCGCAGAAAAAGGGCGGCGGCGGTGGGCAGCGGCGGCGGATATGGGCGGGCGGAGGCGTGCTGCCCGGGCGGCGGCAGAAAGTGGCTCAAGGCGGCCAAGGCCGGCTGGCGGACGGCGAGCACGGGCGGCTCGCGGAGTGGCCGGCGCGGCGAGGATTGTCTGCCCGTCTGGACGTGTCCGGGCGGCGCGAGAGGGGTTTCGCTAGGTTCGCCCGGATTGTGGGGTCTTTAAATAGGCATAGAGGGAGCTAGAGAGTCCAAATGGGTGAAGCTACCACACGATCGTGATCGAACGATCGAGGACATGGAAGGACTTAGATGGGTTATTGGGCTGTTTTGGAGGGTTGTTGGGCTGCAACTCAAAAGAGGCCTTTATGAAAAGCGTTAACCGCTGAGTATCAAACTAACTCCAAATGACCCGAACTTGACAGTGGTCTACTGTGCTATACCAGGCCACTTGGCAAGGCCATTCCTGAAGAAGAAGAGGGGACGCCAAACATAGGAGTGTCGATTGCAAAACGGACAACGGGAATATGTTCTAATCATGAGATTAACACGATGCAAATGAGATGCACATGATGACATGATATGAGATGCATGACATGAACAAAATGCAAAACGAAAACAAAAACCAACCACGGAGGGAATATCATATCACATATCCCAAAATGGCAAGAGTTGAGTTACAAATATGGAAAGATACATCCGGGTGTTACAACACTCCACCACTACAAGAGGATCTCGCCCCGAGATCTAGGACTGAAAGAACTCCGGATATTCGAACGGAGGTGATCCTCGCGCCCCTGTGTGGCCGGTCGGAATGGTGACCACTTACTTTAGGAATTTGATTGACTTGTTGCGAGTCTTGGCGCCGTTTCTTCAAGACTAGCAACGGGTGCCATGGTAAGAGATCTTCTTGGAGGTCAATTTCTTCAAAGTTGATAGTGCGCCAGAATCTTGAAGCACTTATGGAGCTGGACACGGAAACATCATCGCACGCTTGCAAAGTTGGATGGAAGTCAAGTTGATAGGCTAGATCGCTTTGCCAATGATCTTGAAAGGACCCACGATCTAGGGCAAGCTTCCTTTGATACCGGGTTTACGAGTACCTTTCATTGAGACGCGAGGTAGACATGGTCTCCGATTTCAAAAGCCACATCACGGTGCTTGTCATCATAATAGCTCCTTTCCGGGCGCGATTGCGCTGCTTTAAGATTCTAATGACTTTGCACATTTCTTCGCTTCAGGATCAAGTCGCTAAGAAGTTGGCGCTCACCGCCCCGGACCAATTGAGAGGAGTACGCACTTTCATATAGAATTTCGAATGGGGCTTTGCCCAAACTTGCTTGGAAGCTGTTGTTGTAAGAGAACTCAGATATGGGAGACACTCTTCCCACTTCATGCCAAAAGAAATGACACAAGCCCGAGCATATCTTCAAGGATTTGATTGACTCGCCACTTGGCCACTAGTTTGAGGATGAAAAGTCTAGTGAAACGAATGTCGGTGCCCATGGCCTTCTAAAAGAATCCTTAACTTAGAAGTGAAGATGCTTCCACGGTCCAAGAGATCAATTGCTATACCGCAAGGAGACAATTCGAGGTGTATAGCTCGCCAACTGAGCTGCTGTGATAGATTCTTTGACAGAAGAAAATGAGCCACTTTAGTAAGCTTGTCAATGACAACGAAGATAGCATCATTTCCACGCTTGACTTAGGAATCCAACACGAAGTCCATCTCGACATGATCAAACTTCCATTCCGAATAGCAAGAGGTTGGAGGAGACCAGCTGGTCTTTGGTGTTCTCGCTTTCACCCTTCCGCAGATATCACATTCATTCACGAATCGAAAGCTTCGCCATTCGAGTCCACCATGACCGCTGAGGTCATGGTACATCTTCGATTTCTAGGATGAATGGATAGGAGGGAATTGTGTGCCTCATTCATGATGACTTTTCAGATCGCTTTAGGAACCACATACGATCCTCAAAGAAAAGAGTGCTTTGTCATCCAAGCGATAGCACTTGTATTTGGAAATGCCCTTGTCAATACCACGCTTCACCTTCTTCACCATGGTATCCGAAGTTGAGCCTCACGAATTTGATCTTCCAAAGTAGGAGAGACTATGAGGTTGGCAAGAAATCCTTGAGGAACAACTTGAAGATTCAGCTTGGAAAGCTTCACAAAGATCCGCTGGAAGGGCTTGAGAATTGTCAAGGTAATAAGCTTTTCGCTTCAAGGCATCTCAGAATCACATTCGCTTGCCAGGAGTATATTCAATACTTGGATTGTACTCTTGAATCATTTCACCCATCGAGTTTGGCTCGAGGTTGAGGTTTTGAGTGAAGATATACTTGAGGCTCTTGTGATCGGTGAAATGTCCACTTTCCTTCCCAACAAGAGATGTCTCCATGTTATCAATGCATGGACAACGCCGCCAACTCAAGATCATGAGGTAGTTCTTTCGCTGGGCTTCAATCAAGAGAGGTATAGGCCACAACTTTCTTTCGCATTAACACAGCACCGAGACCTTGCAAGGAAGCATCATGAAAACTTCGAATGCTTTGATTCATCAGAGGAGTCAAGACAGAGCCAGACTAGCTTTCTTTGAGGGTGTTGAAAGCGACATCACACTCAAAGGCCCGCATACTTGACATGCTTCTCGAGGAGGTTGGAAAGAGGCTTTGCAATCTTGGAGAAGTTCTCAACGAATCTTCGCAATAGCTTGCAAGACAGAAAATCATGAGCTGCTTGACATTCCGAGGAGGTTCCTAATTCACAATTGAAGACACTTCTCGGATTAACAGCGATGCTCTTTGCTGAGATGATATGACCAAGATAAAGAACTTCATCAAGCCGTAACTCACATTTGGAAAATTTCGATAGAATTGATGTTCTCTCGAGCTTGTCGAGCACCAATCGCAAAATGTTTGGCATGATCCTCGCTTTTCTTGGAGAAGACCAAATATCATCGATACACCAAGACTAATTCATTGTGTAGGGTTGAAGATAAAGTTCATCATGCGAGAGAAAGTTGGAGGAGCATTGACAAGGCCGAAACATGAAGATATTCATAAGAACCATAGCTTGTTCTAATGCCGTCTTGGGAATATCTTGTTCACGAATGCTAACTGATGATAACCCATACGGAGGTCAAGCTTGGAGAATACTTTAGCACCTTTGAGTTGCTCGAATAGCTCATTGATGTTTGGAAGTGGATACTTGTTCTTGATTGTCTTTATTCAATGGACGGTAATCAACACAAAGTCGGTCCGCGCCATCCTTCTTCCGACAAAAGAACTCCACATCCCCATGGAGATGAACTCTCCGATCAAACCTGACGCTCTTGTTCATCGAGCTGCTTCTTCAATTCTTTCAGCCCTTGGGTCCAAGCTTGTAAGGACGCTTGTAAACGGGTTCGCCGTGCTCAAGATCGATAACGAATTCGACCGCCGATGAGGAGGCATACCGAAGCTCTTCTCGAAAGACATCTTGGTACTCACAAACGATCGGAATTTGAGAGATAGCATCCAACTCGCTCTTCTCATTGAGAGAAAACAACCAATGGTTTCATCACGAGCGCATAGATGATAACATCCTCGTAAGGTGTGTCAATTGAATTTCCTCGACAGCACAATCAAGCTGAGCCTGTGCCGAGAAAGCCACCATCCCAAGAATAAGATCAATATCGAGTCGCCAAGAACAATTGGAGAAGATAGAACTATAGTCGCCCATCTTGATAGAAACATCCGAACGAAACCGAGAAGTCATTTGCTTACCCGAGACACAATCTTCAACGAATAGGAATCTTTCTCAATACAAACTCATGCTTTGCAACAAAAGGTCTTGAAATGAAAGAAAGCGATGCACCAAAGATCAAATAAGACTTTTGCAGAATATCATTAACAGAAGATTACCCATGATCACATCTCAAGAATCGCTTGAGCTGCATTCATCATATTCACCTTTGCATACTTGGGATTATGCTTGACCACGATTGCTTGAAGACCCTGAGGGAGGAGGAGAAGGCGCTTTTGGTTATGGCATTTGTTCGCATAGTGACCTTTCTCGCGGCACTTGTTGCAGGTCACCTCAGAGCGGACGGTGATAAGGAGCATTTGACCTTGGAGCTTGAGGCAGACTTGTTCGTAGTTTGGTTGGGTGGGTGGGAAGATCCACCACCACCCGAGTTCTTCATGATAAGGCCGATGAACGGAGGAGGAGGAAGGTAGAACTTTTGCTGCTTTGTGCCACTTGAGAGGAGGAAGAAGACTGAACTGCATCCCCGATTCTCTCTCTTGAAGCCTCACACTTGAGCTGAGCACCTTCTAGCTTGAGTGCCATATTATAGAATTGATCAAACCAGTAGGCTCAAAGAACAAGAGATAATCGCAGATCCTCTCTCAAGGCCACCTCTCGAATCGATAGATCATACTTTTCTCATCAGAACGCTTTGTTTAGCAAAACGAGCAAGTTTCAAATCAGATGTTGTATTCAGACACCGACATGTTCCTTGCTTGAGATTATGAACTCTCACGCTGTTCTCAACAACACCGAAGGAATGTGGTGAGCTTTAAAGTCCCGATAAATCAGTCCAAGTAATCACACCACCACCCTAGAATCCTGTATTGTCGGAACCAATCAGCCTCGATCCTTGAGCTGAAAAGACGAACTTGACGTGAGTCCTCGTGTCCACATTGCTGCATTCGGTGCTTGTTGATATCCACGAGCCAATAATGGCGCTCTGTGGCCTCGACAAGAGTCGAAAGACTTGGCTGGGTTGGCAAGGAACCGCTGAGTGTAGGAAATCGTGGGTGATGATAGAACTGCCTTGACCTTGATTCCTTGGTTGCCTTGGCCTTGGTTACGCTTCTTGCATCAGCTGGATCAACAATCGAAAGGCCATGCTAGTGGTTGCCATCAAAGCTTGCCAGTCTCCGGAGGCGGAGGTGGAGGTGGAGGGTTCGTCACCCTTTCATCAATGCTCCGATTCGACGCTGCAGGAGCCATCCCCAAGAGGGTGACATCCGTTAGCATCTTGATAGATAGATAGAGTTGAATCAACGGATAGAAATTGCAACATATAGTCTTCACAATAAACATTCGAACAGGATGAACGAATGAATTCCAAAGTAAACATCATGTCCATTAAGGTGAGAAGCCACTTGATAAGAGATATTTGAATGAAAATAAAACAAGGTATGAATGGAACAAATATGTGTAAGGATTACCCAATCACAAACCAAATATTCATGAAGAAAATGCTAGAGCTACTTGAATCCCACCTTAAACTCCCAAACTTTCCGTTATGCAATCAGTGTTGGGGATACAGGGAGCAATATATATCTCACCCAAGCTAACAATCCTACATCCAGTCAGATCCATCCTTCAACACATAACCAAGAAACCTTCGAAATCGTATCAACCTTCAAAAGCATCCGTTATAATGAAGTCATGGCAATATCCGCACTCACCATCAAGATCACATGGGTTATCTCACCAACGACCGTGATAAAAGAGATTTTCGATGCGCGATTAAACTCAGTATTCCAGAATCCAACGATAAAATTATGACGACAACACCTTGGAGCTCAACTCCCCGGACACCGCCACAACCCCAAATGTCGAGGCAACCAAGACAATGTTGTCATCATATAAGAATATCGGAACGATCCCAAGATACCCGTGATCCTAAAAAAATTTTTTTAGTGAAAGAGAAGAGTCAAAACTTCAGATACCTCACCAAGGTCAAGGACTGGAGTAAAAAGAATTCCTAAACCTCCGATATATATAATCCTAAATGACTCAAAACATTTTTCTAGACACAACTCGCCACTAAAAACGATCAAGCAGTTGGGGGCTTTAAGGTCGGGATGGCTCGATTACCAACTTGTACCGACGCGGCTATCTCCCACGGTGGGTTAACGACTTAGAGGCATAACCGCATTGAAAGCAATGTCGCAAGTGAGGTAATCTTCAACAATCCATGTAATACATAAGGGAAAAGGTACATAGTTGGCTTACAATGCTTCACACAATTACATGAATAAAGCATTACATCATCCAGATACAATCAAGGTCCGACTACGGAACCAAAATAAAAGAAGTACCCCAAATGCAACACAAATCCCCGATCGCCTAACCTGGGCTCCACTACTAATCGTCCGAAAAGAAACATAGTATCGACCAAGTGCCCTCATCATATTCCCACTTCAACTCGGGATGTTTATCCATACTGCATCACCGCACGTGATCTGTTTTGGTAGAATCAGAGCCATGTGGACTCAGCAATCTCACACCAGATCAAAACTATTTAAGCTTAAGGGAAGGCTGGTGTCAAAAGGAGGAGCTTGCAAGCTGCATATATGGTGGCTACATCGCAAAAGAGAGCGAGAAGAGAAGCAAGGCGCGGTCGGAAACTATTAGCGATCAAGAAGTGATCCTACTACTACGCCAAGCATAACTCCAACACCGTGTTCACTTGACCACCGAGAAGAGACCATCACTGCTACATACACGGTTGATGTATTTTAATTAAGGTCAACTTCGGTTTTCTACAACCGACATTAACAAATTCCATCTCCGCTTACAAACCAGGCACGGCTTTCAAAGATAATACCTCGCAGGGTGTCCCAACTTAGCCCATCACAAGCTCTCACGGTCATCGGCGAATAAACCTTCACCCAAGACACACCGATCGACTCGTATCCCGGACATCAAGACATTTCACAATGGTAAACTAAACCAGAAGATCTCACCCGACCGGCCGACAATCCCGGCAGGAGCTGCACATATCTGCTCTCGTGGCACACCGGATGAGCAAGATGACGCAGAACCGAAGATACCCCTAAGTTGCCTCTGTATGCACCGCAAGTGGCTCTAGTTTGACCAACACTCAGGAGCACCGCCCGGGGCTAAATAAAGATGACCCCTGCTCGCGAAACCCAAGGGAAAAAGGGTATAGGTGGCAAATGGTAAAACCAAGGTTGGGCCACGAGGAGTTTTATTCAAAGCGAACCGTCTAGGGGTCCCATAAATCACCCGACCGCAGGGAACGCAATCAAGGAACATAACACCGTATGACGAAACTAGGTGGCAAGAGGAACAAAACACTGTGCATAAGGCCGAGCCTTCCACCCTTTACCAAGTATATAGATGCATTAATTAAAACAATAGATATTGTGATATCTTAAAATATCCGTGGTTCCAACAAGGAACAAACTTCATCTTCACCGCAACTAACAACGCTTATAAGAGGGGCTGAGCAGGTAATATAGCCAAACAACGGTTTGCTAGGACATGGATGGTTAGAGGTTGACATGCAATATATGGGTATGATATAGCAAGTGGTAGGTATCGAAGATAGGCATAGCAAAAGAGCGAGCATCTAGCAAGCAAAGATAGAAGTGATATCGGTATGGTCATCTGGCTCGTAAGGTTCTCGAGTTGTCGGCTTGATCCTCGTAGTCGCTCTCAAGGTTCGTCGCACTCGCCTCCCGGCTCTACCCAAAGCAAGAACACAAGCAACGAACCACAATCAAACAAGGAACATATGCACAAGCAATATGATGCAATACATGACATGCTATGCGAGATGTGATGCTATGCATATGTATGTCTGAAGGAAAATGATAAAATCATCAACTGGCAAACCAAGTATGCCGCTGAAAGATGAGATGATTTCGTTGAAATCGATATAAAGATCACCGAATCGGATGCACGGTTTGCAAATGACAAGCAAAACAAGAATGACGCAAATCTGCGTTTATCAGCCCGATGCTACTTAGCACGCAACACCTAAACTATGCTACAGCACCCCAACATAAAACAAAGCATATGGCAGCGAACTACAGGAGATGCTTAACAATAGAGGAACACTTAGCTACGGCTAAATCACATCATAACATGTTCAAACAAGCATGGAGAAAGTGCTCAAAATATCAGGTTCACAGACTTAGTGAAAATACTAACATGGCAGGAATTAACATCAGAAGGCATGTTTAGAGCAAGCAAACAACATGCAGGAACTTATAATAGCAAAAAGGCATGACATGATTCTACTCAAAGCATATTTCAATAGTCCCTTACTGACCATAAGCCAAAAAGGACTCTAAGAAATGATGGCACCTATGTAAACATTGCAAGTTTTATTACAGATTTCAGACTTAGTGAAATATCAGGACATGACAAAAACAGATTCAACATGGCATGTTCGTGAGCTCGATGCACCTACTACAGAGCATCTCAAGATAAATTAAGCATATCCCCATCAAGAAGACATGGCATATAAGCTATACATGGCAAGAACAACATCATAGCATACACGGATCAACTACAACGACCTCGTGAAAATTGAATCTAATGCAAACAGTCTGCCAGGAAACAATTTCAAGCAAAAGTAGAGCACGAAATGACATGCTAGACTACTCCATAAATGCCAACAAGGCATGGATGGATAGAGCACAACCATATGTTCAAACACCCTTACTGATCATGCTCAAAAGGGTATAGATCTCTGAAACAACATGAACATATGGCATAAAATTATCAGCAGGACAAGACTTAGTGAAATCACTAAGTTCCTGAAATCAGTAACTTGTCGTGGCACCAACCCATATTTTGGGCACACCTTTCAACCAATGTTTAATCGTGTATGTTTTCTCGTTATACTTCCTTATATCATTCTGATCCTCGATAAATGTTATCTTCTTGTTCACTTAAGTATGGAAATCCATCTTTGGGAATCTCAATGAATTGTCACGAGTCCATCAACCACCTCCTAAACCTCTCCTTGAATTAATGATGAACTCTTGTTTTGGAACTTGCTTCCATGGTACATTTTGAGAATCTTACCGATGTCTTCTCATCAATTTGTGTCGCTACTTTTTCTTCGTGCATCCCGAGTCCGAGGTATCCTCGACCTCAATCAGATCCGAATCTTAGTCGATATGATGGTTGGAACATATTCCAAGAGTTATGCCAATTGTCTTTATATGACCTGGTAAGGTGTCATGCCTAGCCCATCGCCGTAGGCCTATTGTTATAGTTTCCATTTTAGCAAGGATTGCCATTCGCCCATGAAGAAATTGTAAGACTTATTCTATGAGTTGTTCCTATGGATCCTCCAGGCATCCAAAGTTCGACTTTTGCTTGAAGACCATGTCATATCTCAAGCATGTCTATGGTATCCGATTTCAACAGAACATTTGAAGCCCAATGCTAAATGTTTCTGCTCAATTATCCAATGCTAAAGGGTTTTCTATGTTATATCCCGTCATGGATATCATGCTCGCTTTCCTGGGAAGGATATACTCTCAATAATGTGTTTAAACACATTTTCCTTTCCATTGTACTATTTAATATGATGTTCACCTTTTCCTTCCCATTGTTTTGTTTAACGCTTTCTTGTGATCTATATAACCTAAGCAGAATATTCTCCTTATGTAAACACCTCGTGTACAATTCTCACAAGAAGACCTCGTTATTATTGTTGTTGATGACATTTCGGTAGTTAACCGGCGGACAGAACCTGTTTATTGGCCCGCTCTGCTCAACGAAAGCAGTGAAACCTGTTCTCTTCGCCCTCGCTTCTTGGTACCGCGCGTTGTTGCCGACATAACCGATGATCATCCTCCCGACATGCCTTGCTTACATGATCGCAAGATGTCACCGTTCTTCCTACTTTAATCCACATGGGGCCCATAACCCATAGCCCACAGATCGAAACCTGACTCTCCTGCACTTCTGCACTCAAGGTTGTTCCTCCCTGGCCTCGTATGTAATTCATGAGCCACCTTCAACTGCATTTTACAAATACTTATTCTCATGGCTTCAACCCTTTCACGCTACATATATCGCATCGAACGCATCGCCGCCTGCCGAAACTTCCCAGATACCTCCTTACTCTGCTCTTGATATTTTCTTACGCTTCAATTCGAGTTACTCCGCCACCTCCCCGATGTTATCAACCAGATAGTCGACTGCAGAGGACTGCTCCTGTATGCCCACCCTTTGTTCTTTCGTAAGTACGATGGGGTTCCTCAAGAAAGGACGCCGACTTCATCATGATGACCGAAGCGTAGAAATGAAGACATCAATGGTTGGACCGGGCCTCTTCGAGAAGAGCAAGCCAGATGAGAAGACCGCTAGATTCGTTACTAAACCTTCCCCTTTCACTACCTCTTAAATCTCGACGAGATTTCTTGGAGGAGGAGAATTGTGACTCGATAATTAAGCTAAAGAAAACTTTAATGATGCCACGCCATCCCGCTTATCGTTGGTATTCACGGTTAGTTCAAAACACTCTAAATTCAAATTTAAATTTAACAAACAGTCAAAGTTTTCAAAATATTAAAATAAAATGTTCGGCTATGTCAATTATTGCATCGGTAATTATGGTGAAGTAAACACATTTTATAAATGGCTAAATGGTTTAAATGATTTAAACAGTAAAAGAAAGTAAATAAAAAATGAAGGAAAAGAAAACAGAACAAAAGAAGGGAAAAGGGCCTTCCCTGGGCCACGACCCACCGCCACTAGGCAAAGCCCACTGCCCCCACCGCCCAACCGCCGCCTCTATCTTATTCAAACCCTAACCCGCCCCACGATCCCCACCCTCCCCACCTCGCGATCTCGATCGGGCCGCCTAACGACGCGCCGATCCTGCCGGCCTCCGACGCTGCCGCCTGCCTGCCGCCGGCCCACCGCCTGAGCTCATGAGCTCACTGTGCCACTGCGCCACCCCCTTGCCGCGATGGAGCCCACCACATGCAAGGCCTGAGGTTCGCCGACGGGCGCCATCGCCTGTGCCTGGCCCTCCTCGACTCCTCCTTCTGTCACGGGCGCCAACCTCACATCGCTTTCGTCTGTCACGCGACGGAAAGGCCCTCGCCGGGCTCGCTTCCTCTTCGCGACGCCCCCGCCTCCCCGAGCAATGCCGCCACAACCCCTACACTACCCCGTGAGCTCCTCGTCTGTCATCTGACGCACTGCGGGCCGCGCCCCCACGCTTCCACTATCCCGCCTCGCACCGTGGTTGACCTCCGTCCGCCACTCACTGCCACTGCCACGCCTCTCGGGCCGCCATGCTTTCCCACCCGCCGATTCGCTCGGCTGCCCTGCTGTCACCACAGTTACCTCCGACCACTGCCATCGCCACATGAGCCACAGCCTCAATGGCTTTGTTCAAGGCCACGGGATGAGCCTGCTCAGTATGCGTCATGTCACGCCTGCTTCTCGCTAAAGCCCTGATTCGCTAGGGTTCTGGTCTATGACAATGGCCCCACCCTCGAACATTTTTGTTAAATTAAAAAAAGGAATTTAAATAATAATAAATAAATAAAATAATTATTATTTAATTAATTAAGTAACTAATTAACTTAATTAATCCTGTTTAGATTAACCTAATCACTAGCTAAACTAATTAAACATGTTTAGTTAGTCTTGGACTATAAGTGGGACCCCATCGTTAGTTTGACTAAGTCAATCATCGTTGATCGATGACATCACCTTGACATCATGCCGACGCCTATAATTGCATTTTCTAATTAAATTAATTCTAAAAATGAATTAAATCTTTAAAAATTAATATAAAATAATCCTTAGCTCGATGAAAATACTTTGTACATGAAAGTTGCTCGAACGACGTAGATTTAATCCGTTACGCAGCCTGCTCGCTGTCCGCCACACACCCCTAGCACAATCAACACGCATCTTTCCTCCGCTCACCGTCCGAACGTTGGAATATTTCCCGATGTTTTCCTTCGCCGTATCACCTACTACCGCGATTGGGCACACCTAGCATCGTTATTGTCTCATGCATCGATATGCACTGTTTGCATGGTATTCATTGTTTCTTCCTTATCTCCGAGACTACGAGACCGACATTGCCGCTGCTCAAGACGACCACGGAGTTGATTTACCCTCTCGCTTGCCGTGAGCAACCAGCAAGCCCCCCTGATCACCAGATATCGCCTATTCTCCTCTATACCGCTTGCATTAGAGTAGTGTAGCTTGTTATCGCCGACAATCCTATTCTCGATAGCCCCGACATTGTTGTCGATCCGTTGATACCTTACCCGTAATCCTAAATGCTTAGTATAGGATGCTAGTTTATCATCATTGGCCCTACACTCTTGTCACCGCTTTTGTTATACTATTGGGCCGTGATCACCGGGAGGTGATTTACGGGTATATATACATACATACATACTACGATGGTGACTAAAGTCGGGTCTCTGTCAAGAGTACCATGAGTGATTCACTTGATTGGGGCTGAAAGGACCTTGTCCCGACGGCCCTCTCGTGGTGGATCTTTGTGGCGAGCGATGCGGCAGGTTGAGACCGCCAGGTGAGAGAGGTGGGCCTCGCCCCGATCAAGGCCCCATGTTGATTCATAATAACACGCTTAACGAGATCTTGGTATTTGATCTCGAGTTCGCCATTTGGTCTATACGCGACTAACCATCTACGGAGTAGTTATGGGTATCCACGCCGCGGGTATCAGCCAAGCCTTCTTGACGCCGTGAAGAGCGGGCGCAAGGCCGGATTGGAACGTAAGCTCGCTTGTATTAGGGGCTAGTTCGCTTCCGCCGCTTCGCAACGTGTGTGCATTGGGCGATGGCCTGCACTGTGGCGCTAGGTTTAGACCGCGCGTCGACTTCTCTGCAGCCTAGGGGGGCTGTGCGATGTTGATCTTCCGAGGCCGGGCATGACCCGTAAAAGTGTGTCCGCCAAATGATCAAGCGTTAGTTATGTGGTGCACCGCAGGGAAGTTTAATCTATTCAATAGCCGGTCCTCGGTAAAGGACGACCCGGAGTTGTACCTTGACCTTAATGACAACTAGAACCGGATACTTAATAAACACACCCTCCAAGTGCCGATATAACTCGGTGATCGCTTCTCACTGTATACGAGGAGAGGATCGCCGTAGATTATGCTATGCGATGCCACCGAGATGCTACATGGCTGCTACTTGGAGGATTTCAGTCTACTCTCTTCTACCCGCCTGAAGACGGAGGCTGGTTTAGTCTTCACAGATTAGCTATCCCTCTTATTCTGCATTCTGCGCCTACCCATCGACATGGCCTTTACACATATACACATGCATATGTAGTGTAGCTCCTTGTTTAAGTAGTACTTTGGATGAGTACTCACGGTTGCTTTCCTTTTTCCCCATTCTCCTTTCGTCATGCAACCAGATGTTGGAGCCTGTGAGCTGCACGCCACCGGTTTAATGCATTAGACTAATATACACGGAGGTGCTTCTACTACTAGGCCCAATGATTGACATCAGAGAAGGAGGATCCTGCAGGAGGCCCGTGGCCTCTTTCGATCTGTATCCTGGGCTTTGTGCTAAGCTTCTTAAAAACTTGTTTAACTTATGTCTGTGATAGATATTGTTGCTTCCGCCACTATTCTATGATCGAAAGCACTTGTATTCGAGCTCCTCGAGGCCTCGCTTGTATTATGATGCTTGTATGACTTATTTATGTTTTTAGAGTTGTGTTGTGATATCTTCCCCGTGAGTCCTCGATCTTGATCGCATAATGCTATGCGTATGATTAGTGTACTACAAATCAAGCGCCACAATGTCGTGAAACTATTAGCGATCAAGAAGTGATCCCTGCTACTTACGCCAAGCATAACTCCAACACTGCAGTTCACTTCCTGACTACCGAGAAGAGACCATCACGTTACATACACTGCTGATGTATTTTAGTTAAGGTCAACTTGGTTTCTACAACCGACATTAACAAATTCCCATCTCGCTTATAACCGCTGCACGGCTTTCAAAGATAATACCCTGCAGGTGTCCTAACTTAGCCCATCACAAGCTCTCACGGCCATCAAGGAATAAACCTCACCCAAGACACACACCGACGATCGTATCCCGTACATCAAGACATTTCGACAATGGTAAACTAAACCAGCAAGACCACCCGACCGCCGACAAATCCCATAGGAGCTGCACATATCTGCTCGTGGCACACCGGATGAGCACGTGACGGCAACCGAAGATACCTGTTGCCTCTGGCGGCACCGCAAGTGGCTCTAGTTTGACCAACACTGAAGGAGCACCGCCCGGGCTAAATAAAGATGACCCTGCTCGCGAAACCCAAGGAAAAGGGTATAGGTGGTAAATGGTAAAACCAAGGTTGGGCCTTGCCGAGGAGTTTTATTCAAAGTTTAACTGTCTAGGGGTCCCATAAATCACCCGACCGTAAGGAACGCAAAATCAAGGAACATAACACCGTATGACGGAACTAGGTGGCAAGAGTGGAACAAAACACCTGCATAAGGCCGAGCCTTCCACCCTTTACCAAGTATATAGATGCATTAATTAAAATCAATAGATATTGTGATATCCTAAAATATCCGTGTTCCAACAAGGAACAAACTTCATCTTCACCGCAACTAACAACGCTATAAGAGGGCCGAAAGAAAGCGTAACATAGCCAAACAACGGTTTGCTAGGACATGGATGGTTAGAGGTTGACATGGCAATATGGGTGGTATGATATAAGTGGTAGGTATCGCAGATAGGCATAGCAAAAGAGCGAGCATCAGCAAGCAAAGATAGAAGTGATATCAAGGTATGGTCATTCGCTCGTAAGGTTCTCGCGAGTTGTCAAGGTCGATCCTCGTAGTCGCTCAACAAGCTCCTGCTCACGCATCGCCTCCCGGCCTACCCAAAGCAAGAACACAAGCAACGGAACCACAATCAAACAAGGAACATATGCATGCAATATGATGCAATACATGACATGCTATGACATGCTATGCATATGTATGCTCCTAAGGAAAATGATGAACTGGCATCAACTTGGCAAACCAAGCATGCCGCTGAAAGATGAGATGATTTCGCTGAAATCGATATAAAGATCACCGAATCGATGCACGGTTTGCAAATGACAAGCAAAACAAGAATGACGAACTATGCTTAACAGCCCGATGCTACTTAGCACGCAACACTAAACTATGCTACAGCACCCCAACATAAAAACAAAGCATATGGCAAGCGAACTACAGGAGATGCTTAACAGAGGAACACTGAGCTACGGCAAATCACATAACATGTTCAAACAAGCATGGAGAAAGTGCTCAAAATATCAGGTTCACAGACTTAGTGAAAATACTAACATGGCAGGAATTAACATCAGAAGGTATGTTTAGAGCAAGCAAACAACATGCTACAGGAACTTATAATTGCAAAGCAAGGCATGACATGATTCTACTCAAAGCATATTTCAATAGTCCCTTACTGACCATAAGCCAAAAAGGACTCTAAGAAATGATGGCACCTATGTAAACATTCAAGTTTTATTACAGATTTCAGACTTAGGAAATATCAGGACATGAAAAAACAGATTCAACATGGCATGTTCGTGAGCTCGATGCACCTACCACAGAGCATCTCAAGATAAATTAAGCATACACCCATCAAGAAGACATGGCATATAAGCTATACATGGCAAGAACAACATCATAGCATACACGGATCAACTACACGACCTCGTGAAAATTGAATCTAATGCAAACAGTCTGCCAGGAAACAATTTCAAGCAAAAGTAGAGCACGAAAATGACATGCTAGACTACTCCATAAATGCCAACAAGGACATGGATGGATAGAGCACAACCATATGTTCAAAACACCCTTACTGATCATGCTCAAAAGGGTATAGATCTCTGAAACAACATGAACATATGGCATAAAATTATCAGCAGGACAAGACTTAGTGAAATCACTAAGTTCCTGAAATCAGTAACATCATCATCCCTACTTTGCATGCTTGTTCTAGTCAACACATAGCTCACAAAAATACATGGAAAATTACCCCTGAAAGATGGCATGGCAATGTTCAACTCACATGTAGGACTCAAATTGTAGGGTGCACACATAATTCATGGCAAAATGACAAAATAGCTCGAACTGATAAAATTCTGAAACTAACGATCTGAAGCTATCTTCCAACAGCATTCGGGCATCAAGATGAGCTCAAATGCAAATGATGCAATGGAATGAAATGATGTACTCTTCGAGACGAACATTTTGACATATTATACGCCCAAACGGAGCCACGGTTGAGGAGATGATGCTGAAAATGCCCGAAATTATGATGAATAACTTAGACGAATTTGGAGGGGGAAAGTCAACTGTGGAATTTTTCGATCCGGATCGGACGAAACCGAGGTCGCCGATCGGGCCGGGAGGACGCGGCCGAGGGGAGGACGCTGCTGCGGGTCGCCGGGCGGCGGGCGGGCGGTGGCGGGCGCCGGCGCGGGCGCAAGGGCGCGGGCGCTGCAAGGCGGAAGCGGCGCGCAAGGCGGCGGCGCGCATGGGCGGTGGCGCAAAGGCGGCGGCTGGCGGGCGGTAAAGGGCGCGGCGCAGAAAAAGGGCGGCGGCGGTGGGCAGCGGCGGCGGATATGGGCGGGCGGAGGCGTGCTGCCCGGGCGGCGGCAGAAAGTGGCTCAAGGCGGCCAAGGCCGGCTGGCGGACGGCGAGCACGGGCGGCTCGCGGAGTGGCCGGCGCGGCGAGGATTGTCTGCCCGTCTGGACGTGTCCGGGCGGCGCGAGAGGGGTTTCGCTAGGTTCGCCCGGATTGTGGGGTCTTTAAATAGGCATAGAGGGAGCTAGAGAGTCCAAATGGGTGAAGCTACCACACGATCGTGATCGAACGATCGAGGACATGGAAGGACTTAGATGGGTTATTGGGCTGTTTTGGAGGGTTGTTGGGCTGCAACTCAAAAGAGGCCTTTATGAAAAGCGTTAACCGCTGAGTATCAAACTAACTCCAAATGACCCGAACTTGACAGTGGTCTACTGTGCTATACCAGGCCACTTGGCAAGGCCATTCCTGAAGAAGAAGAGGGGACGCCAAACATAGGAGTGTCGATTGCAAAACGGACAACGGGAATATGTTCTAATCATGAGATTAACACGATGCAAATGAGATGCACATGATGACATGATATGAGATGCATGACATGAACAAAATGCAAAACGAAAACAAAAACCAACCACGGAGGGAATATCATATCACATATCCCAAAATGGCAAGAGTTGAGTTACAAATATGGAAAGATACATCCGGGTGTTACAACACTCCACCACTACAAGAGGATCTCGCCCCGAGATCTAGGACTGAAAGAACTCCGGATATTCGAACGGAGGTGATCCTCGCGCCCCTGTGTGGCCGGTCGGAATGGTGACCACTTACTTTAGGAATTTGATTGACTTGTTGCGAGTCTTGGCGCCGTTTCTTCAAGACTAGCAACGGGTGCCATGGTAAGAGATCTTCTTGGAGGTCAATTTCTTCAAAGTTGATAGTGCGCCAGAATCTTGAAGCACTTATGGAGCTGGACACGGAAACATCATCGCACGCTTGCAAAGTTGGATGGAAGTCAAGTTGATAGGCTAGATCGCTTTGCCAATGATCTTGAAAGGACCCACGATCTAGGGCAAGCTTCCTTTGATACCGGGTTTACGAGTACCTTTCATTGAGACGCGAGGTAGACATGGTCTCCGATTTCAAAAGCCACATCACGGTGCTTGTCATCATAATAGCTCCTTTCCGGGCGCGATTGCGCTGCTTTAAGATTCTAATGACTTTGCACATTTCTTCGCTTCAGGATCAAGTCGCTAAGAAGTTGGCGCTCACCGCCCCGGACCAATTGAGAGGAGTACGCACTTTCATATAGAATTTCGAATGGGGCTTTGCCCAAACTTGCTTGGAAGCTGTTGTTGTAAGAGAACTCAGATATGGGAGACACTCTTCCCACTTCATGCCAAAAGAAATGACACAAGCCCGAGCATATCTTCAAGGATTTGATTGACTCGCCACTTGGCCACTAGTTTGAGGATGAAAAGTCTAGTGAAACGAATGTCGGTGCCCATGGCCTTCTAAAAGAATCCTTAACTTAGAAGTGAAGATGCTTCCACGGTCCAAGAGATCAATTGCTATACCGCAAGGAGACAATTCGAGGTGTATAGCTCGCCAACTGAGCTGCTGTGATAGATTCTTTGACAGAAGAAAATGAGCCACTTTAGTAAGCTTGTCAATGACAACGAAGATAGCATCATTTCCACGCTTGACTTAGGAATCCAACACGAAGTCCATCTCGACATGATCAAACTTCCATTCCGAATAGCAAGAGGTTGGAGGAGACCAGCTGGTCTTTGGTGTTCTCGCTTTCACCCTTCCGCAGATATCACATTCATTCACGAATCGAAAGCTTCGCCATTCGAGTCCACCATGACCGCTGAGGTCATGGTACATCTTCGATTTCTAGGATGAATGGATAGGAGGGAATTGTGTGCCTCATTCATGATGACTTTTCAGATCGCTTTAGGAACCACATACGATCCTCAAAGAAAAGAGTGCTTTGTCATCCAAGCGATAGCACTTGTATTTGGAAATGCCCTTGTCAATACCACGCTTCACCTTCTTCACCATGGTATCCGAAGTTGAGCCTCACGAATTTGATCTTCCAAAGTAGGAGAGACTATGAGGTTGGCAAGAAATCCTTGAGGAACAACTTGAAGATTCAGCTTGGAAAGCTTCACAAAGATCCGCTGGAAGGGCTTGAGAATTGTCAAGGTAATAAGCTTTTCGCTTCAAGGCATCTCAGAATCACATTCGCTTGCCAGGAGTATATTCAATACTTGGATTGTACTCTTGAATCATTTCACCCATCGAGTTTGGCTCGAGGTTGAGGTTTTGAGTGAAGATATACTTGAGGCTCTTGTGATCGGTGAAATGTCCACTTTCCTTCCCAACAAGAGATGTCTCCATGTTATCAATGCATGGACAACGCCGCCAACTCAAGATCATGAGGTAGTTCTTTCGCTGGGCTTCAATCAAGAGAGGTATAGGCCACAACTTTCTTTCGCATTAACACAGCACCGAGACCTTGCAAGGAAGCATCATGAAAACTTCGAATGCTT
The DNA here is from genome assembly GCA_021437245.1 of Aegilops speltoides. Taxonomy (NCBI): domain Eukaryota; kingdom Viridiplantae; phylum Streptophyta; class Magnoliopsida; order Poales; family Poaceae; genus Aegilops; species Aegilops speltoides. Next base: position 6,031 of record JAHHZJ010006019.1, on the reverse strand, counting down.
TGATTCATCAGAGGAGTCAAGACAGAGCCAGACTAGCTTTCTTTGAGGGTGTTGAAAGCGACATCACACTCAAAGGCCCGCATACTTGACATGCTTCTCGAGGAGGTTGGAAAGAGGCTTTGCAATCTTGGAGAAGTTCTCAACGAATCTTCGCAATAGCTTGCAAGACAGAAAATCATGAGCTGCTTGACATTCCGAGGAGGTTCCTAATTCACAATTGAAGACACTTCTCGGATTAACAGCGATGCTCTTTGCTGAGATGATATGACCAAGATAAAGAACTTCATCAAGCCGTAACTCACATTTGGAAAATTTCGATAGAATTGATGTTCTCTCGAGCTTGTCGAGCACCAATCGCAAAATGTTTGGCATGATCCTCGCTTTTCTTGGAGAAGACCAAATATCATCGATACACCAAGACTAATTCATTGTGTAGGGTTGAAGATAAAGTTCATCATGCGAGAGAAAGTTGGAGGAGCATTGACAAGGCCGAAACATGAAGATATTCATAAGAACCATAGCTTGTTCTAATGCCGTCTTGGGAATATCTTGTTCACGAATGCTAACTGATGATAACCCATACGGAGGTCAAGCTTGGAGAATACTTTAGCACCTTTGAGTTGCTCGAATAGCTCATTGATGTTTGGAAGTGGATACTTGTTCTTGATTGTCTTTATTCAATGGACGGTAATCAACACAAAGTCGGTCCGCGCCATCCTTCTTCCGACAAAAGAACTCCACATCCCCATGGAGATGAACTCTCCGATCAAACCTGACGCTCTTGTTCATCGAGCTGCTTCTTCAATTCTTTCAGCCCTTGGGTCCAAGCTTGTAAGGACGCTTGTAAACGGGTTCGCCGTGCTCAAGATCGATAACGAATTCGACCGCCGATGAGGAGGCATACCGAAGCTCTTCTCGAAAGACATCTTGGTACTCACAAACGATCGGAATTTGAGAGATAGCATCCAACTCGCTCTTCTCATTGAGAGAAAACAACCAATGGTTTCATCACGAGCGCATAGATGATAACATCCTCGTAAGGTGTGTCAATTGAATTTCCTCGACAGCACAATCAAGCTGAGCCTGTGCCGAGAAAGCCACCATCCCAAGAATAAGATCAATATCGAGTCGCCAAGAACAATTGGAGAAGATAGAACTATAGTCGCCCATCTTGATAGAAACATCCGAACGAAACCGAGAAGTCATTTGCTTACCCGAGACACAATCTTCAACGAATAGGAATCTTTCTCAATACAAACTCATGCTTTGCAACAAAAGGTCTTGAAATGAAAGAAAGCGATGCACCAAAGATCAAATAAGACTTTTGCAGAATATCATTAACAGAAGATTACCCATGATCACATCTCAAGAATCGCTTGAGCTGCATTCATCATATTCACCTTTGCATACTTGGGATTATGCTTGACCACGATTGCTTGAAGACCCTGAGGGAGGAGGAGAAGGCGCTTTTGGTTATGGCATTTGTTCGCATAGTGACCTTTCTCGCGGCACTTGTTGCAGGTCACCTCAGAGCGGACGGTGATAAGGAGCATTTGACCTTGGAGCTTGAGGCAGACTTGTTCGTAGTTTGGTTGGGTGGGTGGGAAGATCCACCACCACCCGAGTTCTTCATGATAAGGCCGATGAACGGAGGAGGAGGAAGGTAGAACTTTTGCTGCTTTGTGCCACTTGAGAGGAGGAAGAAGACTGAACTGCATCCCCGATTCTCTCTCTTGAAGCCTCACACTTGAGCTGAGCACCTTCTAGCTTGAGTGCCATATTATAGAATTGATCAAACCAGTAGGCTCAAAGAACAAGAGATAATCGCAGATCCTCTCTCAAGGCCACCTCTCGAATCGATAGATCATACTTTTCTCATCAGAACGCTTTGTTTAGCAAAACGAGCAAGTTTCAAATCAGATGTTGTATTCAGACACCGACATGTTCCTTGCTTGAGATTATGAACTCTCACGCTGTTCTCAACAACACCGAAGGAATGTGGTGAGCTTTAAAGTCCCGATAAATCAGTCCAAGTAATCACACCACCACCCTAGAATCCTGTATTGTCGGAACCAATCAGCCTCGATCCTTGAGCTGAAAAGACGAACTTGACGTGAGTCCTCGTGTCCACATTGCTGCATTCGGTGCTTGTTGATATCCACGAGCCAATAATGGCGCTCTGTGGCCTCGACAAGAGTCGAAAGACTTGGCTGGGTTGGCAAGGAACCGCTGAGTGTAGGAAATCGTGGGTGATGATAGAACTGCCTTGACCTTGATTCCTTGGTTGCCTTGGCCTTGGTTACGCTTCTTGCATCAGCTGGATCAACAATCGAAAGGCCATGCTAGTGGTTGCCATCAAAGCTTGCCAGTCTCCGGAGGCGGAGGTGGAGGTGGAGGGTTCGTCACCCTTTCATCAATGCTCCGATTCGACGCTGCAGGAGCCATCCCCAAGAGGGTGACATCCGTTAGCATCTTGATAGATAGATAGAGTTGAATCAACGGATAGAAATTGCAACATATAGTCTTCACAATAAACATTCGAACAGGATGAACGAATGAATTCCAAAGTAAACATCATGTCCATTAAGGTGAGAAGCCACTTGATAAGAGATATTTGAATGAAAATAAAACAAGGTATGAATGGAACAAATATGTGTAAGGATTACCCAATCACAAACCAAATATTCATGAAGAAAATGCTAGAGCTACTTGAATCCCACCTTAAACTCCCAAACTTTCCGTTATGCAATCAGTGTTGGGGATACAGGGAGCAATATATATCTCACCCAAGCTAACAATCCTACATCCAGTCAGATCCATCCTTCAACACATAACCAAGAAACCTTCGAAATCGTATCAACCTTCAAAAGCATCCGTTATAATGAAGTCATGGCAATATCCGCACTCACCATCAAGATCACATGGGTTATCTCACCAACGACCGTGATAAAAGAGATTTTCGATGCGCGATTAAACTCAGTATTCCAGAATCCAACGATAAAATTATGACGACAACACCTTGGAGCTCAACTCCCCGGACACCGCCACAACCCCAAATGTCGAGGCAACCAAGACAATGTTGTCATCATATAAGAATATCGGAACGATCCCAAGATACCCGTGATCCTAAAAAAATTTTTTTAGTGAAAGAGAAGAGTCAAAACTTCAGATACCTCACCAAGGTCAAGGACTGGAGTAAAAAGAATTCCTAAACCTCCGATATATATAATCCTAAATGACTCAAAACATTTTTCTAGACACAACTCGCCACTAAAAACGATCAAGCAGTTGGGGGCTTTAAGGTCGGGATGGCTCGATTACCAACTTGTACCGACGCGGCTATCTCCCACGGTGGGTTAACGACTTAGAGGCATAACCGCATTGAAAGCAATGTCGCAAGTGAGGTAATCTTCAACAATCCATGTAATACATAAGGGAAAAGGTACATAGTTGGCTTACAATGCTTCACACAATTACATGAATAAAGCATTACATCATCCAGATACAATCAAGGTCCGACTACGGAACCAAAATAAAAGAAGTACCCCAAATGCAACACAAATCCCCGATCGCCTAACCTGGGCTCCACTACTAATCGTCCGAAAAGAAACATAGTATCGACCAAGTGCCCTCATCATATTCCCACTTCAACTCGGGATGTTTATCCATACTGCATCACCGCACGTGATCTGTTTTGGTAGAATCAGAGCCATGTGGACTCAGCAATCTCACACCAGATCAAAACTATTTAAGCTTAAGGGAAGGCTGGTGTCAAAAGGAGGAGCTTGCAAGCTGCATATATGGTGGCTACATCGCAAAAGAGAGCGAGAAGAGAAGCAAGGCGCGGTCGGAAACTATTAGCGATCAAGAAGTGATCCTACTACTACGCCAAGCATAACTCCAACACCGTGTTCACTTGACCACCGAGAAGAGACCATCACTGCTACATACACGGTTGATGTATTTTAATTAAGGTCAACTTCGGTTTTCTACAACCGACATTAACAAATTCCATCTCCGCTTACAAACCAGGCACGGCTTTCAAAGATAATACCTCGCAGGGTGTCCCAACTTAGCCCATCACAAGCTCTCACGGTCATCGGCGAATAAACCTTCACCCAAGACACACCGATCGACTCGTATCCCGGACATCAAGACATTTCACAATGGTAAACTAAACCAGAAGATCTCACCCGACCGGCCGACAATCCCGGCAGGAGCTGCACATATCTGCTCTCGTGGCACACCGGATGAGCAAGATGACGCAGAACCGAAGATACCCCTAAGTTGCCTCTGTATGCACCGCAAGTGGCTCTAGTTTGACCAACACTCAGGAGCACCGCCCGGGGCTAAATAAAGATGACCCCTGCTCGCGAAACCCAAGGGAAAAAGGGTATAGGTGGCAAATGGTAAAACCAAGGTTGGGCCACGAGGAGTTTTATTCAAAGCGAACCGTCTAGGGGTCCCATAAATCACCCGACCGCAGGGAACGCAATCAAGGAACATAACACCGTATGACGAAACTAGGTGGCAAGAGGAACAAAACACTGTGCATAAGGCCGAGCCTTCCACCCTTTACCAAGTATATAGATGCATTAATTAAAACAATAGATATTGTGATATCTTAAAATATCCGTGGTTCCAACAAGGAACAAACTTCATCTTCACCGCAACTAACAACGCTTATAAGAGGGGCTGAGCAGGTAATATAGCCAAACAACGGTTTGCTAGGACATGGATGGTTAGAGGTTGACATGCAATATATGGGTATGATATAGCAAGTGGTAGGTATCGAAGATAGGCATAGCAAAAGAGCGAGCATCTAGCAAGCAAAGATAGAAGTGATATCGGTATGGTCATCTGGCTCGTAAGGTTCTCGAGTTGTCGGCTTGATCCTCGTAGTCGCTCTCAAGGTTCGTCGCACTCGCCTCCCGGCTCTACCCAAAGCAAGAACACAAGCAACGAACCACAATCAAACAAGGAACATATGCACAAGCAATATGATGCAATACATGACATGCTATGCGAGATGTGATGCTATGCATATGTATGTCTGAAGGAAAATGATAAAATCATCAACTGGCAAACCAAGTATGCCGCTGAAAGATGAGATGATTTCGTTGAAATCGATATAAAGATCACCGAATCGGATGCACGGTTTGCAAATGACAAGCAAAACAAGAATGACGCAAATCTGCGTTTATCAGCCCGATGCTACTTAGCACGCAACACCTAAACTATGCTACAGCACCCCAACATAAAACAAAGCATATGGCAGCGAACTACAGGAGATGCTTAACAATAGAGGAACACTTAGCTACGGCTAAATCACATCATAACATGTTCAAACAAGCATGGAGAAAGTGCTCAAAATATCAGGTTCACAGACTTAGTGAAAATACTAACATGGCAGGAATTAACATCAGAAGGCATGTTTAGAGCAAGCAAACAACATGCAGGAACTTATAATAGCAAAAAGGCATGACATGATTCTACTCAAAGCATATTTCAATAGTCCCTTACTGACCATAAGCCAAAAAGGACTCTAAGAAATGATGGCACCTATGTAAACATTGCAAGTTTTATTACAGATTTCAGACTTAGTGAAATATCAGGACATGACAAAAACAGATTCAACATGGCATGTTCGTGAGCTCGATGCACCTACTACAGAGCATCTCAAGATAAATTAAGCATATCCCCATCAAGAAGACATGGCATATAAGCTATACATGGCAAGAACAACATCATAGCATACACGGATCAACTACAACGACCTCGTGAAAATTGAATCTAATGCAAACAGTCTGCCAGGAAACAATTTCAAGCAAAAGTAGAGCACGAAATGACATGCTAGACTACTCCATAAATGCCAACAAGGCATGGATGGATAGAGCACAACCATATGTTCAAACACCCTTACTGATCATGCTCAAAAGGGTATAGATCTCTGAAACAACATGAACATATGGCATAAAATTATCAGCAGGACAAGACTTAGTGAAATCACTAAGTTCCTGAAATCAGTAAC
>JAHHZJ010006018.1:0-35743 GCA_021437245.1 Aegilops speltoides | reverse complement strand
AACCGAAGAAATTTGCGGATGGGTGTAATCCACGCAGCTAACATTTCCCACCGGTTTTCAAACCTCCCACCGATAGGCGATATATACCGAGGACGAGCGCTGATTACTTTTCAAACGCTTCGCCTCAAACCCTTCACGCGCCGCCTTGGTCTCCGGATCGCTCCGCGTCAGCGCGGCGCCGCTGGTCTCCATCGCCAACGGTCTCTTCATCGCGCCGCCAGCCAGTGAAGCTCCACCGCATTGGGTGAGTTTCATCCTCTCGTGCTCCAACCGCTGATTCAATGCACGTTAGGCGCTACAAGTTTCTTGCCAAGATTGAGATCTTCCTATCCACCGCTTAGGTCATAGAACAAATTTCGAGTGAAAATTTTAGGTTAGGTTTCCGCAAACACATCTCGTGTGACCGATTCGACATTTTCGATCGACCGATTTGGCTCGCCACAGATCGCACTTTTCGTGAAACCGAAGTGTAAATCGGTAAGACCGGTGAAGATTCAGTGAAACCCTAGTAGTCTCGCTAGACTGAAACCCATTTCGTCCAACCGAAGTGGTGTATGTGGTCTGTTTAGACATTTCGGTTTCAACCAATTGATAGACTCGTCGATCCATGTATTCTGTGAAACCTAAAACTAAAGTTTGAACTCATTCTTTTGCAAAATCCTCAGCTTTGTGATAACTCTTCTATTCTCGCCTATACCTATTCTATTCACAGTTGTCACATGTCCGATGGAAGTGACAATGTAACAGGTCCGAGATGCCGCTGAGATTCCAGAGGCAGCTACAAGTCCGTAAGCAGTTTTCAGATGATGGAGAGAGAAGCACTCAAGTGGATGCCTGCACTGCTACAGTGCTGTGGAGGAAGAGAAATTCGATGAGGAGGATTCACTTTGTTGCAGATGAGGAAATAACTTCTAAGCCAAAAGGCAAGTGGTTGCCAAGAGCTATCAAGGGCAACAACAAAGAAAGGCACAAGCAAAGTGACAAAATCCTCTGCACGTAAGCTCAAGATGGAAGAAACCTCCAAGAAGATCAAGAAGACTTCCAAGAGGAAGAGGAAAGTTCATGAAGAAGCGATGATGATGATGATGATGATGAGGAAGCACCTCACCTCCTCAAGTGGTTGATGGGTGATGCCATCGTAAGGTGAGCACCACAAAAGCTAAGCAATCAGCTCCAAGAAAGGCAGCCCAAGCCAAACCAGCTGCCAAGCCAAAGAAGACTCGTGGAGGAACATACCGCTTCAGAGAAGAAGAAGGACAACGTACACCGCAGAATCGATGATGAGGCTCATGTTTTGCTCAAGCTCGCATGTAAACGCCATCATAATGAAGCTCATCCTCGAGCTGAGAATATGAAGGAAAGGAAGGATAAAGGACTCAGGCTATGGAGGCAAGTTGATCCATATGCCACCAGGAGAAGAAAAAGTGACCCAAGATTCCACACAAGAGAGCAACAAGACTTTATGAGAAAGGCTCATGGACAAGAAGCCAATTGTTGCGACACCTGATATGTAGACGAAATACATCGACAGTGAAGAGCACGAGACTACTTCCACATGTGCATGAAAGCTTCACCGCCAGGGATTGCAGAGTTCGCTGGTCGAAATTGACCGCTTGGAACGACGAGATGATCATGCGTTCTATGCCACCGCACACTTCTATCCGATGGCAGAATTGTATGGATGATGAAGGCGTAGATTCCATTCTATCGTGAAGAATGGAGAGCATTGCTGAATGCACCAGCCAAGGGAAGATGATATTGATGTGTATGGCATTCAAGAAAAATCACGAGTCAATGAAGAACATGTACAATGAGGTAAAGGAGAAGGATGTAGAGATATGGAAGCTTGGTTCACTATTATCTTCAGCAGGTCTCCCAACCACCAACACCATTCTCGAGGCATACTTTGATGCCTAAGTCGGGACCACCGCATGATAAGATGGTATTCTATCAACATGCGCACATTCTAGATCAAGACACCTTTAAGGTGATGGACCTGATAGTTGAGACTATCAAGAGGACAGCAGAGCAAACGGGCCGCCTTTTCACAGAATGGGCCTCTGCTATCGCGCACGGTCGACGATCATAGGCGCTTTTCGGTCAATGAGTGGATGACATCCGTCCCCAACGATGAGCCGATACACGTTTCCTCCGCCAATGATAATTTTACACGGAAAATCCCTATTGGTCGGGTCGTTAACGGTTATCGGATCCAAAACCGAATTCGATAGCTTAACGGCTTCTGCTACGGTGGATGCCACATGTCTGGCTACCCTTGACGAAAAGCACTTCGGACGCGCGATTTATCGTCATGGAAGTGACACCTGATGATAATTTTGGTAATGTCATGGAATACTTTACGACAAAGACAGTATGACTATCTTGATTCTCATAAAATCGCCATGGATGTACATGCATGACAAAAACGCGACTCATCGGACAAACACGATCATCACGGAATTGTATTTTTTGTAGTGATATAGGAGGAAGAAGTACGCCTATGGTCGCTTCAGGCCCAGGAGAAGTGGCATCCATCTCCCCGTCACCGATTGCTTCGACTTGCCCTCCAAGTCCTCCTCGGATCGCTCCAAAAACACGCCCCAAGGTTTCATTCCGCTTGACCTGCTTGATATTCTTTTCTTTGAAATATCGAATAGGAAAAAAACAGCAATATAATGGCTTCCTAGTAGGTTAGTCCAAAAAATGATATAAATATGTAAAATAAAACCCATAAACATCCAAAAGGGGTAATATAATAGCATGGAACAATCAAAAATATAGATACGCTGGAGACGATCAATTTCCAACTCTTCGTCAGGTGCTCAATCGCTGTTCTGAGAAGCTTTTCGATTTGGGGCGACCGCCACGTCCGGGCGGCTCGACATGGTCTCGCATCCTCCATCGCTAAGGTCACCGCATGAATGGACAACAAGAAGTAGTCTTCCAGCCATATCCCCGAGGTGCATCTTGTCACCACCACCGAGAAGCAACAATGTCCGCTTGGGTTGCTTTAGCACCGACGATTTGCGTCACCACGGCTTGTTAGCACGCTACCGGGCGGCGCGCGCCGCCGCCTCGCCGAGTGGGCCGTTGCCCTCGGACGCGGTCCACGCCCATCTTTCACCGCGATGATTGAACAAAGGAAATGATATTTGGGGAGAGAGCTAGCTTGACACCAATGGATCAGAATGATGCACCTTCTCCAGAAGCTATAGGCGCATTTATACATCAACGATGCTCCGTGATATTTTGTATCGCATCTCACACGGTTGGTGATAATAAACTGTGGATCTACTTGATTTTTCATCTTGATTTGAATTATAATGGGGTCACAATGCAAAGGATGGTGTTTGAATGCAAGAACTTCTAACCGCAGTGAACATGCAACTATAGGTGTGTCGTCAAAAAATTGGAATTATTTAGGTCTGCTTGGACATTTGTATACAAGAATTTGGTTTTCTAGGCATTGTGCACAATTCAAAATTAAACCACATGCACATGCTCCGCACCAAAATGGGCAGTAAAATGATATATGTGTCCATGGATTGATGCTTACGCCCCATTCAATGGGGGATGAATTTCAAACACCACTTACACCGTGGGCTCTCCCAAAACGCTGAGGTGCTTGCTTTGTAATTTAGTAAATACAAAACTCAGACGATATTCATGAACCTTGCCATGCTATCATGGAACAAAGATCAAGATCCTCGATAAAAAAATATTATCCCATTTGGGGTAGGTTATGGTATGCTTCTCGCAAACCGTAGCTTCTTCACAACAATCATGATGGTTTTTAGAACGCTGCCATCTTGGGGGACAAATGTTATCTCTGCTTTCTTCTACTTTCAAAATTTTTCGTGTCAACATAGAACAACAGGAGTGGTGCAATTTTTTCTGATTTTCAGGTTCATGGACATTTTTATACATTAACCGAAGTTTTCTATGCATTCATGCATTCAAATTTTAACTACATGCACATGCTCCAGCTCATATAAACGGGTCAAAATTCAAATGTGTCCTTGGTTGCAACCTTAGTGTCATGGGAACGAACACTATGGGGTCGGCACGGGCCCTTTCGTTCAAGGGGGCGAGATCGCACGAAGAGCGGATCAAGCAATACGCCGATTTACTCCAGTTTTCTCCGGAGAGATATACTCCTACTACTTTGTGGTTTGTATTGTGTTCTGTTTCGAGCGCTGAATGCTACCAGACACTCTAGCTGCTAACTAGACCGAGCGGAGCGATTCTCGCCTCAACCTCTACGCTATGCATGGGCCTCCTTTTATATGCTCAAGGGTCACCGACATGTGGCAACATAGGCGAGGGCAAAATGGAAAAGGAGTTGTGGTTGGTACAACTACTTGAATAAAGGTATCATACCTAACCCCGACGGCAGGGACAAAGGCATTAAATGCTCCGCTCACGCGCCCAAACAAAGGCAAAAGGGATCGGCTGGGGGCGCCACCGCCGCCACGATGGCAATCTTGTCATTGCTGCCACACCCACCGCCGCACAGCTTGCCACGGCTGGAAAGGTCTCGACACGTTGTGGATGTGCTGAGCGCCAGACAGAGAGGTAGTTGCTGCGCAAGCGCTTGCCGCGGCGTCGCTGTCTTGTCGTCCGGAAGCTTGTCGCCACCGGCCTTGCCGGACGCTGTATGCCCGCAAGAAGTTCCTTGAAATGCCTTGTTGCCTTCCCGCAAGCTCCTCTTGCCGGGTCTTGTCTCCTGGCTTAAACACTTTGTTCTTGAATGGCTCCAAAGGAACCATGGAGGACCTTGGCGGTTACCTAAGAAGGCTTGCTGGTGTTGCGATCGCCTGCACAAGTTCGGGTACTAGGGTACCCCTCTCTAGTACACCGGACAGAGCCCTCTCGGCCAGCACACACGGCCGAAGGCCGCACAATAGGCCCAAACAGGCACGGCACGCGCCCCGGTTACGCCAGATTTATTCAGATCACCGCTGCCTCCCTAATTCAAGATGCGCTGAATGCGGCGCGTGGGAGAGATCGTGGTTTTTTTATTTGGAAAGGAATCCCTTCCTCTTTTTATAAGAAACAGGCATTCCCCACCTCGCCAGCTTGTTGTCCCATCTCGAAATCTCCGCCCCCTTCTTTCAAAGCCGAGAGAGAGCAGCCTGCCTTCGCGCCCGGCGCCACTAACGCCGATCTCTCACTACCTCCGCTTATGGCTCAAAAGCCGGAAGGTCGTGAAGTCGCCGAGGCATCATGCCTCGAGGCGCCGCGAAGGAGCGGAAATCCCCGAGCTCGGGCCGTGAAGGAGCCGAGGGAGGTACTACCTATTCTGGTCGACGGAGACGCGAGCGATCCGCCGCATCAAGGTACTCTTTCACCGCTGCTTCGAACGGGTTCGAACGGATATCCTTCGCGCTTGTTCTACTACATGCTCGCCCGCCTTTCTCCAATTCTTCCGCGACATCATTAACACCTACGTTCCACCTCCTTGATTTCACCCAAATGTTGTTTCGACCATGGCGCTACATCCGCGAAAAACTTTGTCGGAGTCCACCGTTGCAGTTTTTCCGCCACTTCTTTATGCCCCGGTCGAGAGAGGAGAGCTTTATCCGCGGAATCGCCGGATCTCGAGAGCCGCAAGAAGGAAGCTTATCTCGAGGGGAGCCCAAGAAATGGGAGGAGTGAGAGAGCACTCGGTGCTGGATCGCCGAGGAGAACTCAGCAGTTGCCATCGCTTCAGCGCAAGCCCCAAAGAAGGCACGGCATGATTGGAGCAACCAGCCCCTAAGATGATAGGTTGAAGATTGCCGCCACTCCGGATCTTTGGCGCCTGTGCTTGCCGGGTTACAGGCGCCACATAGATTTTCACACAGACGCTTCGCAGAGAGGAGGAGACCCGCTTAGGAGTTCGGGGCCCGCGGACATCAGTGAGAGGCTGCGCCTGCCTCAACTCAACTTCACTGCCCCGAACGGACGATGCTCAAGGATCTCAAGCACGACCTCAACATCCCGAATGGTTCAGAAGCGGCTGGCGCTGCTGTCTGCGGCAACAATTTCGCCGACGTGATCCGCGTAATGATGCTCTTCGATTCACGGAATTGTTCCAACTTGGCAAGAGCTCGGACGACGCAGCAGAGTCTTCGACGGCTCGGGTGGAAGTGGCGGTCCGCCCGGCGAAATGAGCCTCACACGCGACACCACCGGCGGAGATGCGCGACGCCATCTGGGGGAAGAGGCGGCAGGAGGCCGCCTGGGCGAAGTTTGATTCACGTGGAGGAGGCAGAGGCAGCAGAGTGCAAGCCTTGCCACGAGATGAGCTTGCCGGAGAGCTTGCCGGCGAGAGCTTAACCTGGCGAAGTCGAGCGAGCCCGCCGAGGGCGCGCGAGGCCCGCCATCTTCAAGCAGCGCCGCAAGCAGAGCCCCTAACTCCACCAAGAAGGTTCACGCAAGGTGGGGGACATAGCAGGCAGCAGACGGTCAACAGCCGGGCCACACACTGACACGCCTCAACATGACAAGCACTGCCACGGAGCTGCCTCACGCTCACAAGTAATCGAGCGAGGTCCTCCCGACCGCGCTCGATCCCGCCACGCCTCGCTAAGCGGTCAAGGAGCCACTCCTCCGCCTGTCACACCGAAGAGGGCCGGATTTCAACTCTCTCTCAAGGCCACCACGAGGAAGAAGAAGAGTAAGATTTTTTGTCAGATGGTGTATCTGATTTGGTTTACTCTAAAATCATTCCTTTATAGGACCCCCGCCTAGAGAGCGCTAAGATGGCCAAGGCTCCGTGATTGTCATGACGAGCCCACCGCAATGCAGGGTGCGCCGAGACCACCTTTGCCGGACCCAACTACCTCGGCAGCCCTCAACAGCAGCCCCCAACGTAAGTATATGGTTTACTTTCCATCATGGCACGCAAGTTCTTTCCTTGCTCGACATCTCGACATCGGTTTGTAGGAGCAGAGCAGCCTCACCAGAGCAACCGAAGCCGCCGAGATGCTATCTCTGCCGACCACTCCGCCAAGGAGGATTCCCCAAGGGAGCCCGCAAGGACAAGCCTCAGAAGGGATGGCACCAAATGATCCCCGGTGGAGCCCATGACCGCAGATCCTAGTATAAACTTGCTTGAAAACCTCCCTTGTCTTCTTCTTCTTCTTCTTCTTCGATCTTCTTTTGATATTTGCTTGACTTTTTTTCTTTTCCGCCGATCCATCTTCCACGGAGCCAATGGAGACCGAGGCCACCGGCGAAGAGAACGCTGCAACACCGACGACGCCACCACCGAGGAAGGAGCCGCTGGCGATCCCGCCAATAGGCCGCCAAGGCTGCCACGCAGAGCCGGGCGAGGGGTCCGGCGACGACCGACGCCCGAGGCCAGAGCAAGGCGCCACGCCGACCGCCATCCTTCAGCAGTGCAGCACAGTTCAAGAGCCCCACCGCGCTTATTTGAAGGCCGGCGACGTTTTCATCAAGCCCCCCGCGCCAAGCCTGTGGCGCCGATCAAGGAGAAACTGATGGAGAGGTGTCGGCCTCCGCCGGCTGACGCGTCACGCGCCAAGCAGCGCGTAGTCCAGGAAGAGCAATCGCGCGGAAGCCGGTGTCACTTACCCGCCCGACAAGCCAAGGTGGAATTGAAGCGCTGTCGCGCAGGGAGGGATATTGAGAAGCATGTGGCGAAGCTCCGAGTCGCGAACCAGAAGCCTCCGGTCCATTGCAGAGGAGCGGCGAACTCGCCGACTGGAAAGCCTTTCCTAGAAGGCCGGCCGAAGAGCAACATGCTCGCCGAGGAGCTGTTTCAGAAGGAAGCACGCAGCGGAAGGTCAATCTGACAGCCACGAGGAGGAGCTTGCCATGAGAGAGTACATTTGGCGGGCTCTCAAGGAGGCATGCTGCCACCTGCCGAGGCCACCAAGAAGGAGCCGGAGGCGAAGGTGGCGCAGCTAGAGGCCGATCTCTGCGTAGGGATGAAGAGCTTGCCGCCAAGCGTGAGCGCGAGAAGGACGCCCACGCCCATGGTGAGCCAAGGTGGTCGCCCTGCCGAGAAGGGCAAGGAGCTGAGCCGCCAAGGACTCCAACGCAGATCTTGAGTTGAAGCCTACTTGACCAAGACACGGACGGCGCCAGGAGCAGGAGGTGGCCTTGAAGAAGGAGATCAAGGCCAACGAGGAGTTATCAAGAGCGCTGCCGCCACCTAGAACACCTTCAAGGAGAATGTAGAGCATCGGACGGAGGGTCTCGGATGTTGCCGCAGCTATCGGCTGTGAGTCGCAGCCTGGGATGGAGGATTTCGGTATTCCTCCGATGAGAACCTACAGCCCCAAGCAAGCTCACCCTTGTTCTTCAAAGATGTATGACGGCCCTCCGTAGACTTGTGAAAGGATCCCAAAGCTGGTTAACGAGTCGCGGCAACGATTTCGCGAGAGTTCTTCAAAAGGTGTCAGAAGGTGGCCTTCGCAACCCGTGCCTCAACCTCACCAATGTCCTCAAGAAGCTGCCATGGATGTCTGATCCGAAGCCAAGGCCCTTGTCGCACCCATTGTGACAAGGTGAACGAGGTCAAGAGGGTTGATGGCGATTGTGTAGATTAGGCCGCCTGCTTTTCCCTTTCTTGTCGCTGTTTATCATGTTACGAGAACAATCCATTAGAGTGCGGCAAGCTATCTTGTAATATAACTTTATTTTGGGTATCGATTGCTATGTTATTTCTTTTACTTGATTCCTTCCTTTGTATGCTTTTTGCTCACGCCGCGCAGGCACCTTAGCTGCGTAGCGCTGAAAGGGACGCCAGAGCTCATCGGTGGGCCGCCACGACAAGAAAACTTGTCGCAACTAGTCGCAGCTCACTTAAGCTGTTGAGCGGACTCAAACAAAGTAAGGGCTAACTAGCTACGAGTTGGTTCCTCCGCCGTTTTTCCATACAAAGCACGGTCGCTCGAGGAAGATAACTTAAAATTTTAAAACTGATTGCTCAAACTTTGGCAACTTAGCTTTTCCGCTGCTTGCTTCCCTTAAGGCTAAGCTTAACGGCCTCGTCCACACCATTTCTTCTCCTTCCCGCAAACTTGTGGCAGGGAACCTTCCTTTCTTTGAGAAAGAGAAAGAAGAGAAAATAAAGATATGGAGCCTTACGGCCTGTTATTGCTTACAAGGTAGGTGCTGCACAAAATGTCGATAACACATGCAAAAATAGAAAGCATGAATTGACAAGATGTGCGGAGCCCATGAACTTTATTTATGCATCGGGTCTCAGGCCCGCTTTGTACAAAGGATTACATGCAACAGCGCAAGATTTGTATTAGGTGGTTGCTGAACGGTTCCGCAACCGCTACCGGTAAACTTACGAAGATGCTCAATGTTCTAGGAGTTGCTCACCGAGTGGCATCTTCGGTCTCATATGACAGCGCCAGCCTAGTGACCTGCTTTCACCCGGTAAGGGCCTTCCCACTTCAAGGCCAACTTGTTGGAATTTTGTGACCTAACGCCAAGGTCGCTTTCCTCGAGACTTCTAGCATTAACTTTGTGGCTATGGTAGCGTGCAAAGCTTGCGGTAGCGGTAGCCTGCATAAATGCTCAAGACGGTCCTCTCAAGGAGCAGCGCCATCTTGTCGCAGCTGTTCTTGCTCAAGCTCATCATAAATAGCACTCGAGGTGACCCGAGAAAGTTTCGGGGAGAACTGCTCGCCCATAGACTAGAGAAAGGTGTCCGCCAAGGTTCGATTTACGTCACCTGATCGACCAAAGAACCACCGACAGCCTCAATCCAGCTTCTTCACACCCGCAGCCCGTCGAAAGTTCTCGTTCTGAGCCAAGGCAGCTTCAGCATTTGCCCTCTCCGCTGACCGCTTCGGTGAGCAAAGGTTGGGCGCATCCTTGGCACCAAGATCTTGGACATACGCATGAAGTTGCGTCAGGAATTGCATGCCGTTGTCGGTGATGATCCTGTTAGGGATTCCAAACAATCGACCAAGAACTTGATCGCTAACGGCTGTCACCTTCCTCATTGCTTCCATTTCCGCCCACTTTGTGAACTTGTCGATTGCAACATACAATGTGCCCCGCCGCCTCTCGGGAAAGGGCCGAGGATGTCAAGCCCCATCAAAGTGGCTGTGGATAAAGGGATCGTGAGAGCTTGAGCTGGATGGTGTGTCGCTGGAATGGAACTGCACGCCTACACTTGGTTACTTGTGCAGCATCCCGAGGGTCACTGCCAAAGAAACTTTGTTTTGGCTTCAAGAAGCTTCAATGTGGTGACCATATACCTCCATGTATCTCTCGCCAACAGCTTCGGCCCATCTTCCCGTGAATACACTTCAATTTCACACCGCTGAATCTTCTTCTCTGTTGTGTTGTCGGCTAAACCGGTACATTCTTGATCGCCGGGCTACTTTTTCCGCTTCTTCTTGCTCTTCGGAAGTTCTCCGCTCAAGGAAACGGACAATCTTGCGGGTTTCACCGGAGCCCGTGCTCGACAACAAGGATCAAGGCATATAGTTGCTGGAACATCCGCTTACGGCGAGAACTCGCGCTCACCGAGTTGATGTTCCCGGCAAGCTTGCTCGAGCAAACTTGTCGGAGCTTCAACTTAACAAACCCTAGGCTTGCCGAGCAGCATCGCCTCAAGACCTCTTGGTGTTGATCTTGGGACCTTCTGGCGGGCGCTCGGAGAGCTCACAAAAATAGTCACCGTAAATCAACTTCCTCTTCTTTCTCCTCTAGTTGATGTTGTTAATGACAGCTGAGTTAGTTTGAGCACCTAAAATCTCTGGTTCCATTGTAAATATAGCGGGCGACTTTGCTGTGCCATCACGATGCGTCATTCTAGCTTTCGAACATGTTCCATCTCAGAGCCGTCAAAGTGCTCTTTCTAACTTTCTCACTTCATCAATGTAGGCTTCATCAACGGACTCGATAATTTTGTTGACTTCATGACGACAAGCTGCGAGTCACCCCTTAATGAGCTTTTGATCCCAAGGTCATGCGATCTCGAGACCGCAAGCAAACCTTCATACCGCAGTAGATTGTTTGTTGCTTGCCTTGGGAAGGTGCATCTGATACTACATACTTGAGGTGCTCTCCGTGGGCGCGCAAGTAGCACGCTCAAGACCGCGCTTTGCAGCCAGAAGGCACCATCAAGTACATCAGCCACTTTTGCTTGTTTCTGACGGGATGCTCGCTCCGAATTTCTTCATCTGTGTTACGCCCACTCGCTATGAATTCTGCCAATGCCCGGCTCGATAGTTGAAGTGTTCTCAAACTTGAGGCCAAAGCTTGACAGCCCAGGCCCATTCGACAACTCGCTGCTTCCGGATTCTATCCTCTTCAACGGAAAACGAAAGTGACAATCAGATCTCATGTGTCAGTAATGGCTAGCTTCGAGGCCATGAGAAGGCCAGCAATTTATGCACACCGAGTATTTTGACCTAGCCTCGCAGAAGGGAACCGGAAAGTAAACGGGCGCCGCACCATTTTCTTCCGCTTCTCCGCACTGCAGATCCATCCTTGTCGGGACCGAGCTTGTCGGGAAGCCCCATGTTTGTCGCTGGATGCATCCGCCATGGCCGGCTCATCATCCGCCTCCTCTCCACATTAACGCAGCACTAACTATTTGATTGGTTGCCGCTAAATAGAGCAAAGAACTTCTCTGTGGCTTAGGTGCCATAAGTGTCGAGTGGAGGACAGTACCTCTTCAAGTCTCAGAAGCAGCCTCCGCTTCGGAGTCCATTTCATATTGACCCGCTTTTTCAATATTTTGAAAATGGTGGCTGCCACAGACTTAGAGATAAACTCGCCGAGCAGCCACACAACCGCAAGCCTTCAGACATCCTTGACGCGCTTTGGTGCTTCGATCTCTTCAATGGCCTTGATCTTGTCGGATTGGCTTCAATTCACCGAGATGACGAAGAACCCGAGAAGCTTACCGAGGGGACTCCAAACACGCACTTTCGGGTTGCTTGAGGTTGATCTTGGCGGATTTGCAAAGGTTTCGCTCAACTGAATCGAGTTGTTTTGTCCTTGCTTCGACCACTATGTCATCCATGTAGGCTTCCACATTTCGCATTTGTGGCTCAATAGCGTGATGGACTACCCTGCAAATGTTGAACCAGCATTCTTTAAACCAAAGGCATTCGACGAAACAAAGACGCGCTACATGGAGTGATGAATGCGTCTTCTCCTCATCCTCTTCGCCATGAAGATCTGATGGTCTTATGATGCATCAAGAAATGAAAGTGTCACATCCGCCGTGGGTCAATAATCTGGTCAATGCTGCAAGGGAAATGGGTCTTTGGGACAAGCTTTATTAACATCGGTAAAGTCGATATAAAGCCTCCATTTCCGCTTGCCTTGGCGACGACTATAGGATTGGCCAACCACGAGATGGAACACCGACAAGGCCCGCCGCTTCCAACTTCTTGATTTCTTCGCACGAATTTGGCGCCCACCGACGGGGCTGATGAGGACAGACGCAAGATGGTGCTCGATTTTCCTGGGAACACCGGGATGTCGACGGTTGCTACACGCCGACGTTACCGCAGAGCACGAGCTTTCCTATTTAGGGTCGAGAGTGGCAATCGATGGTGAAGGTACCACCGCTGCCGCCCCTCCTTGGCGGCACCTTCTGCTTTCCCGCAGAGCTGCCATTGCCTTCTTACACTTGCCGGTGGAGCTCAATGGTGCATCTCGATGGTAGCGCAGCACCAAGAGGTGCGCTGCTTGAGTGGGGGCATCGTAACTCTTGCCGACGGTTTCTTCTTCTCCGGAGCTTCAACAGCAGTGACTTATGCTCAGTCAAGTGCGCTGCTTCCTCAGAGATCTTGTTTGCCAGATAAGAGCATCCTTCTTGTCGCCAGTGACGAGATGACACTTATCGGCTCGGCATCTTCAAAGACGCTAGCGTATAGTGAGAGGTTGCCATGAATTTGGCGAAGCGCTAGACGTTTAGTATCCCCATTGTAAGGCAATGGAAAGTTAGCAACATCAAAAGTGACCTCTCAGCCCTGAAGTTCAACTCACGCCAAATGTTACCGCAACGCGGATCTTCCCCTTCACTTGCTCCTTCACCGCAAGGATCTAGAGTTTCGGAGTACCGCGAGGAGATCAGTTCAAGCCGCCCCGCCAACTAGCATCTTAGTGACCTTGAGGTTGCATAGTTGGTGAAACCAACATCGCAAGCACCACCGCAGCAGCAATCAGGGTGGTCCTCAATATCAAAGATGATAGGCGGCCGACCATTTCGAGGCTTGGACTCGACGGGTGGTTCTCCGCGATTGACTTCCCGCACCCACCGCTTGAGTCATGTGAAGTATGCAGAAGCACCGCCAGAATGCACAGACCTCTATGGCTTTCTGAACCTGCTCATCGCCTGGCCATCATCCATATCTTCATCGCCGCTCATCTTCATCCTTGTCGCGCCACGAGGAGGTCTCTGTTTCCTGTCACCGCTCTTCGCCGTATGCCCCTCGCCGGACGCTTTCCGGATCCTCCAGCATTTCTTGGGCCTTCCTGTCGCCGCCAGACTCAGCCTTTTGCTCAAAGTTGCTCGACCTTCTTGCAGCTCCGAGATCATGGCCCTTGCGATGAATCTTGCAAGATTGCTTGTCGAGCTGGGTCTCTGGGCGAGCCATGCCGCCAGCTTCGCCTTTGGCTACCTCCTCCGCCGGACTGCTCAACGACTCAGCACATTCGTTTTCTTCCCCTGCCGATTTTTCTTGCCGGGCAGCATCCTCGCCGCCGATCCTCCTCGCCCAGATTCTTCTCCGGAGTTTCTCCTTCTCAAGACGCGCACACTTGTCGCCAGTATGATAGCTCATCGACGCTTCGATCTTGCATATCGCCATCTCTCCTCGCGATTCTCGCGTTTCAAGACGCTCGATGGAACGCGATGACCATGCAGGTGGACACCGGGATGTCATACAGACATGGCTGAATTTCAATGTACGCATAGGCTCTCCTTCCTTCGGCGAAGCGATGAAGGTCGCTTGGCTATGGGGCCAGGTCACCGTAGAAGGCGCCGATAAACCGATGGCATAAATCTGCCCAGAGGATATGGAGTTGTCCTCAAGTGCATGAGCCAGACCCGACATTGGGCTTGAGCACCAGCAGAAGTAGTTGGCAAGGATCTTGTCATCGCGCTCGCAGCTTGCACCGCGATGGTGTAAATGCCGAGAACTCCGACGGATGCAACTTCGCCGCATTCGCACGCTCCGTTTGAAATTTTTGTACCGCCATCGACTTGCCGCAGCTCACGAAAGTGAACGCAGGGCAACCTACCGATACGGTGTTGTCGTTCTTCGGGCGCATGCATGCTGTCGGCTGGGCCCAAGGCGCTGGTCGATTGCCGCTTCTTCGATGCTCGGCGCAGTACGAAGCGCTCTTCTGGTCGCTCGGAAGAACTTGGCGATCATGGCGAGCTCGCGGATCTGATGACGCCGTGGATTCGCTGTCGAGGTTGACCCGTGAGTCGGCGCTTTTGGCCTTCGGTGAGAGTGCACGGTTGCAATTCACCACCGTTTTGTCGCCACCGCCTCGGCTCGCGTCTGGTTGCCGGGCTGCGGCGTATCTGCCTTTGAGTGTCGCCACTGGTGAAGCCGATGAGACTGAATGGTGGCCTCCATTCGCCGATCTTGTCCGCCGCTGGAGGGTAATCAGAGCAGTTGAGCTCTCGCCAAAGCTTCACTGGAGTGCTTTACGTTAGCAGCAGAAAGAGGAGGATGGTCTCGACTCTAACTATGTTAGAAGGAGCAGCATCCCGCTCCAGCGATCGGTCTTGCTGCGTACAAGATGTTGGCGCCAAGATGTTGGTTCTTGAGCATCCCGAGATCCACCAGCTCAATTCGGTTCAACGAGCGATGGTACCGCGAAAGTACCATGATCGCTGTTGGTTCCGCACCTCCCGAGATGGGCTGCATGTATGGACGCCGAGGTCTGCTCACTTGTCCTTGACTCGGGCAGCAGCGTGAGCCCTCGTCGACGCTTCTTTCTTCCGGCCATGCCTACCCCACCAATTGCTTGCTCCGGGCTGTGGGATCGACGTGATGGAGCAGCCACCTCCGCTTCTTCTTGGTGGCATGTCGATGAAGATGATGAAGATCTAGCCTGTGAATGCCGGATCAGTTCACACAACTCGACGCCTTTACCGGCGCCGCTAAAGATGTCGTGGGAACGAACACCTATGGGGTGGACTGGCCCCTTTCGGTTCAAGGGCGGAGATCGCATCAAGAGTGGATCTGCTGCTAATATTTGTTGATTACTTACCAGGCCTTGAGAGATTATACTCCTACCGCTGCTTTGTGGTTTGTATTGTGTTCGTCGAGCGCTGAATGCTACAAAGACACTCTAGCTGCTAACAAGACCGAAAGCGGAGCGATTCGCCTCGAACCCCCCCTACGCTAGGCGCATGGGCCTCCTTTATATGCTCTGGGTCACCGGTAGTGGCAACGAGGCGAGGGTGAAAGCACATTTGCTCCCGGGTGGTTTTGGTAATTAATGACAACATACTTTGTGCTTGGACTAATGCTTTTATCAAGTATGTTTCGTGAAGTTCAATCACATTGGCATGGCAAAGGATCAAGAGGTGGACCCCTAAATGCTAAGGCAAGCATTGGCAAAAGCTCAAGACTCCATTTTGGTTTAGTGATCCAAGAACACATTGAGTCCATAGGAAAGCCAATACTATTAAAGGGATGAGGTTATGATAATGATCCTGGTTGCTCAAAGTGCTTAGTGATACATCTCCTAAACTATCGCCAACTCTCATCACATATACACTCATAAGTAATCTCGGTCCCACCGATATTCCAAACTCACAGACCGAGATGAACCACCTCAGCCATAAAGCCAAACCCTAGAAATCGGATTTTCCGATTCAACTCGGTCTCACCGAAACTTGAGTTGCCAAGCTTCAGAATCCTTCTGTCATCAAATCGGTGTCACCGAGATGATGAAGTCGGTCCCACCAGATTGGCAAGCTCCTGCCTTTACACCTAATCGGACTAACCGAGATTGTATTTCTTTGGTCCCACTAAAAATCCCAACGCTCACATGATTTGAACTTCGGTCTCACCGAAGTTGTCAACTTCGTCCCACCGAGATTGGTCAAATGTGTGTAACGGTTGGATTTTGTGTGGAGGCTATAAATACCCTCCACCCCCCTCTTCATTCGTGGGAGAGAGCCATGAAAGAACTACCACTCCTACCTTACATTTCTCGAGAAGAGAACTACCTACCCTTGTGTTGAGACTGTTGCTCCACTCCCACCATATGAAGCTTGATCTCTAGCCTCCCAAGTTGCTTTCCACTCAATCCTTTCTTCCACCACAGCCAAATCGTGAGGAGAGTTGAGTGTTGGGAGATTATCATTTGCACAAGAGCAAGGAGTTCATCATCATCAACACCATCTATTACCTTTTGGAGGGTGGTGCCTCCTAGATTGGTTAGGTGTCGCTGGGAGCCTCCCACGATGTGGAGTTGAACCAAGAAGTTTGTAAGGGCAAGGAGATCGCCACTTGTGAAGATCTACCCTGAGTAAGGCTAGCCTGTATGAGTGGCGATGGCATAGACAAGGTTGCTTCTTCGTGGACCCTTCGTGGGTGGAGCCCTCCCGGACTCTCGTGAGCCGCCCTCCGTGGGTTGAAGTCTCCATCAACGGAATGACGATAGCATTAATCTATCGGAACCACGAAAAATCTCCGGTTCCAAATTGCGCTTGATCTCTCTACTTCTCTTTACTACTTGTAATTTACTTTCCGCTGCCCATACTCTAGAATTGCATGTAGTATGCTACTTGACTTTGTGTGATATGCAAAATCTGCCAAAACTTGTCTTTGTCAAAAGGCATAATTTTATCTTGTCGTAGTTCAATCACCCCCTCTAGACACTCTCACCTTCTTCGATCCTACAATTGGTATCGTGAGCTTTGGTCTCCATTGCTTGGTTTACACACCATTGGAGGAAGATGGACGGTTCACGCTTGGGGAGTGTTAGTAGAGTGCCTATTCTTAATGGAGTGTCCTATAACTCGTGGAGGATTGAAATGCTTATTATCTTTAAGATGTATAACTTGCTAAATATGTTGAAACCCATGTACTCCATTCAATTCCCCTTGCACCCTACCATGGATGAAGAGCTTGATTTGCTTCAGAACTTAGAACTGTAAATCTTATCATTAGAGGGTTACCCGATAATTTGCTTAAGCTTGTTACAAACTTTGAGGTGTTTATGTTATGTGGAAGTTCTTGGAAGAACTTTATCCCACTCACTTTTTGAGAGGTCTTGATGAAATTCTATACAAGACTATTGAATTTTTATATGATGTACCAATGATCCCAACTTTGATAAATGCTTTGAGCCGGATCTCATGAAAAGAAGGTGATCCTTGTCTTATTAATGCTCTAATTAGAAATGCTCTTGTATTGCATTCGATGATTATTGTCACATTGACAAAACTAATGCAAGTAGTTGTCAAATTGACCTAAAGTTGATGATGAACTATCTGGGTCAATATGATGATGAGCATGAGCATGCCGATGATTACTTCGCTTTGACACCGAGCTAGACAAGATCATGAAGAGTCTCAATCTTATGGCAAACTGAGAGACTACATATCCCGTGGAAAGAGTGGATTCTGATAGTGGATGCAACCGATCACATGAGCGGAGATGAAGACATGTTTCGAGAGCTTGCAAGAAATCCATGGTCCACGTAAGTATGTGACTTTTGGAGACAACTCCAAGGGTAAGGTACTTGGCCTTGGTAAGGTGGGCCATATCTCATGATAGCTCTATTCAAATTGTCATGCTTGTTGAATCACTTGATACAATTTACTTTCCGTTCAGATTAGCTGACTTTGATTCAATGCTATTCATCAAGTAGATCCAAGTCTTCGTCGTGACAATCATAACATGGTATTTACCGTATCCGTAGAGGTGATCTATATATTGTTGATTTCACTAAGAAAGCCCAACCTAGAACTTGCTTCATTGCTAGATCCGCTAAAGGTTGGTTATGGCATAGAAGGCTTGGACATGTTGGTATGTGAATCTAGACAAGCTAATCAAAGGTGATCATATTCTTGTGTTAAAGATGTTTTCTTTGACAAAGAGACTCCTGAGTGTTTGTCGTGCAGGAAAACAAGTAGGTGGAAGTCATCCGTGAAGAACATCATGACCACAAGGAGACCACTTGAGCTTTCATATGGATCTCTTCGGTCCCAATGCCATAAAAGCCTTGGTGGTAACTCCTTTGGTCTATAGTTGATGATTATTCCAGATTTACGTGGGTATTTTTCCTGATGACAAATCACAGGTTCTGAGAATCAAACCTTTGCGAAAGGCCCAAAATCAATTTGAGGTGAAGATCAAGAAAGTTCGAGTGACACGGAACGGAGCTCAAGAACGCCTATGTAGACTCTTTTCTCGATGAGGAAGGGATTCTACATACCAAGTCAAACGGGCCGCCTTTTCACAGAATGGGCCTCTGCTATCGCGCACGGTCGACGATCATAGGCGCTTTTCGGTCAATGAGTGGATGACATCCGTCCCCAACGATGAGCCGATACACGTTTCCTCCGCCAATGATAATTTTACACGGAAAATCCCTATTGGTCGGGTCGTTAACGGTTATCGGATCCAAAACCGAATTCGATAGCTTAACGGCTTCTGCTACGGTGGATGCCACATGTCTGGCTACCCTTGACGAAAAGCACTTCGGACGCGCGATTTATCGTCATGGAAGTGACACCTGATGATAATTTTGGTAATGTCATGGAATACTTTACGACAAAGACAGTATGACTATCTTGATTCTCATAAAATCGCCATGGATGTACATGCATGACAAAAACGCGACTCATCGGACAAACACGATCATCACGGAATTGTATTTTTTGTAGTGATATAGGAGGAAGAAGTACGCCTATGGTCGCTTCAGGCCCAGGAGAAGTGGCATCCATCTCCCCGTCACCGATTGCTTCGACTTGCCCTCCAAGTCCTCCTCGGATCGCTCCAAAAACACGCCCCAAGGTTTCATTCCGCTTGACCTGCTTGATATTCTTTTCTTTGAAATATCGAATAGGAAAAAAACAGCAATATAATGGCTTCCTAGTAGGTTAGTCCAAAAAATGATATAAATATGTAAAATAAAACCCATAAACATCCAAAAGGGGTAATATAATAGCATGGAACAATCAAAAATATAGATACGCTGGAGACGATCAATTTCCAACTCTTCGTCAGGTGCTCAATCGCTGTTCTGAGAAGCTTTTCGATTTGGGGCGACCGCCACGTCCGGGCGGCTCGACATGGTCTCGCATCCTCCATCGCTAAGGTCACCGCATGAATGGACAACAAGAAGTAGTCTTCCAGCCATATCCCCGAGGTGCATCTTGTCACCACCACCGAGAAGCAACAATGTCCGCTTGGGTTGCTTTAGCACCGACGATTTGCGTCACCACGGCTTGTTAGCACGCTACCGGGCGGCGCGCGCCGCCGCCTCGCCGAGTGGGCCGTTGCCCTCGGACGCGGTCCACGCCCATCTTTCACCGCGATGATTGAACAAAGGAAATGATATTTGGGGAGAGAGCTAGCTTGACACCAATGGATCAGAATGATGCACCTTCTCCAGAAGCTATAGGCGCATTTATACATCAACGATGCTCCGTGATATTTTGTATCGCATCTCACACGGTTGGTGATAATAAACTGTGGATCTACTTGATTTTTCATCTTGATTTGAATTATAATGGGGTCACAATGCAAAGGATGGTGTTTGAATGCAAGAACTTCTAACCGCAGTGAACATGCAACTATAGGTGTGTCGTCAAAAAATTGGAATTATTTAGGTCTGCTTGGACATTTGTATACAAGAATTTGGTTTTCTAGGCATTGTGCACAATTCAAAATTAAACCACATGCACATGCTCCGCACCAAAATGGGCAGTAAAATGATATATGTGTCCATGGATTGATGCTTACGCCCCATTCAATGGGGGATGAATTTCAAACACCACTTACACCGTGGGCTCTCCCAAAACGCTGAGGTGCTTGCTTTGTAATTTAGTAAATACAAAACTCAGACGATATTCATGAACCTTGCCATGCTATCATGGAACAAAGATCAAGATCCTCGATAAAAAAATATTATCCCATTTGGGGTAGGTTATGGTATGCTTCTCGCAAACCGTAGCTTCTTCACAACAATCATGATGGTTTTTAGAACGCTGCCATCTTGGGGGACAAATGTTATCTCTGCTTTCTTCTACTTTCAAAATTTTTCGTGTCAACATAGAACAACAGGAGTGGTGCAATTTTTTCTGATTTTCAGGTTCATGGACATTTTTATACATTAACCGAAGTTTTCTATGCATTCATGCATTCAAATTTTAACTACATGCACATGCTCCAGCTCATATAAACGGGTCAAAATTCAAATGTGTCCTTGGTTGCAACCTTAGTGTCATGGGAACGAACACTATGGGGTCGGCACGGGCCCTTTCGTTCAAGGGGGCGAGATCGCACGAAGAGCGGATCAAGCAATACGCCGATTTACTCCAGTTTTCTCCGGAGAGATATACTCCTACTACTTTGTGGTTTGTATTGTGTTCTGTTTCGAGCGCTGAATGCTACCAGACACTCTAGCTGCTAACTAGACCGAGCGGAGCGATTCTCGCCTCAACCTCTACGCTATGCATGGGCCTCCTTTTATATGCTCAAGGGTCACCGACATGTGGCAACATAGGCGAGGGCAAAATGGAAAAGGAGTTGTGGTTGGTACAACTACTTGAATAAAGGTATCATACCTAACCCCGACGGCAGGGACAAAGGCATTAAATGCTCCGCTCACGCGCCCAAACAAAGGCAAAAGGGATCGGCTGGGGGCGCCACCGCCGCCACGATGGCAATCTTGTCATTGCTGCCACACCCACCGCCGCACAGCTTGCCACGGCTGGAAAGGTCTCGACACGTTGTGGATGTGCTGAGCGCCAGACAGAGAGGTAGTTGCTGCGCAAGCGCTTGCCGCGGCGTCGCTGTCTTGTCGTCCGGAAGCTTGTCGCCACCGGCCTTGCCGGACGCTGTATGCCCGCAAGAAGTTCCTTGAAATGCCTTGTTGCCTTCCCGCAAGCTCCTCTTGCCGGGTCTTGTCTCCTGGCTTAAACACTTTGTTCTTGAATGGCTCCAAAGGAACCATGGAGGACCTTGGCGGTTACCTAAGAAGGCTTGCTGGTGTTGCGATCGCCTGCACAAGTTCGGGTACTAGGGTACCCCTCTCTAGTACACCGGACAGAGCCCTCTCGGCCAGCACACACGGCCGAAGGCCGCACAATAGGCCCAAACAGGCACGGCACGCGCCCCGGTTACGCCAGATTTATTCAGATCACCGCTGCCTCCCTAATTCAAGATGCGCTGAATGCGGCGCGTGGGAGAGATCGTGGTTTTTTTATTTGGAAAGGAATCCCTTCCTCTTTTTATAAGAAACAGGCATTCCCCACCTCGCCAGCTTGTTGTCCCATCTCGAAATCTCCGCCCCCTTCTTTCAAAGCCGAGAGAGAGCAGCCTGCCTTCGCGCCCGGCGCCACTAACGCCGATCTCTCACTACCTCCGCTTATGGCTCAAAAGCCGGAAGGTCGTGAAGTCGCCGAGGCATCATGCCTCGAGGCGCCGCGAAGGAGCGGAAATCCCCGAGCTCGGGCCGTGAAGGAGCCGAGGGAGGTACTACCTATTCTGGTCGACGGAGACGCGAGCGATCCGCCGCATCAAGGTACTCTTTCACCGCTGCTTCGAACGGGTTCGAACGGATATCCTTCGCGCTTGTTCTACTACATGCTCGCCCGCCTTTCTCCAATTCTTCCGCGACATCATTAACACCTACGTTCCACCTCCTTGATTTCACCCAAATGTTGTTTCGACCATGGCGCTACATCCGCGAAAAACTTTGTCGGAGTCCACC
The DNA here is from genome assembly GCA_021437245.1 of Aegilops speltoides. Classification (NCBI taxonomy): domain Eukaryota; kingdom Viridiplantae; phylum Streptophyta; class Magnoliopsida; order Poales; family Poaceae; genus Aegilops; species Aegilops speltoides. The sequence goes on along the minus strand of JAHHZJ010006018.1, from coordinate 13,831 downwards.
GTTGCAGTTTTTCCGCCACTTCTTTATGCCCCGGTCGAGAGAGGAGAGCTTTATCCGCGGAATCGCCGGATCTCGAGAGCCGCAAGAAGGAAGCTTATCTCGAGGGGAGCCCAAGAAATGGGAGGAGTGAGAGAGCACTCGGTGCTGGATCGCCGAGGAGAACTCAGCAGTTGCCATCGCTTCAGCGCAAGCCCCAAAGAAGGCACGGCATGATTGGAGCAACCAGCCCCTAAGATGATAGGTTGAAGATTGCCGCCACTCCGGATCTTTGGCGCCTGTGCTTGCCGGGTTACAGGCGCCACATAGATTTTCACACAGACGCTTCGCAGAGAGGAGGAGACCCGCTTAGGAGTTCGGGGCCCGCGGACATCAGTGAGAGGCTGCGCCTGCCTCAACTCAACTTCACTGCCCCGAACGGACGATGCTCAAGGATCTCAAGCACGACCTCAACATCCCGAATGGTTCAGAAGCGGCTGGCGCTGCTGTCTGCGGCAACAATTTCGCCGACGTGATCCGCGTAATGATGCTCTTCGATTCACGGAATTGTTCCAACTTGGCAAGAGCTCGGACGACGCAGCAGAGTCTTCGACGGCTCGGGTGGAAGTGGCGGTCCGCCCGGCGAAATGAGCCTCACACGCGACACCACCGGCGGAGATGCGCGACGCCATCTGGGGGAAGAGGCGGCAGGAGGCCGCCTGGGCGAAGTTTGATTCACGTGGAGGAGGCAGAGGCAGCAGAGTGCAAGCCTTGCCACGAGATGAGCTTGCCGGAGAGCTTGCCGGCGAGAGCTTAACCTGGCGAAGTCGAGCGAGCCCGCCGAGGGCGCGCGAGGCCCGCCATCTTCAAGCAGCGCCGCAAGCAGAGCCCCTAACTCCACCAAGAAGGTTCACGCAAGGTGGGGGACATAGCAGGCAGCAGACGGTCAACAGCCGGGCCACACACTGACACGCCTCAACATGACAAGCACTGCCACGGAGCTGCCTCACGCTCACAAGTAATCGAGCGAGGTCCTCCCGACCGCGCTCGATCCCGCCACGCCTCGCTAAGCGGTCAAGGAGCCACTCCTCCGCCTGTCACACCGAAGAGGGCCGGATTTCAACTCTCTCTCAAGGCCACCACGAGGAAGAAGAAGAGTAAGATTTTTTGTCAGATGGTGTATCTGATTTGGTTTACTCTAAAATCATTCCTTTATAGGACCCCCGCCTAGAGAGCGCTAAGATGGCCAAGGCTCCGTGATTGTCATGACGAGCCCACCGCAATGCAGGGTGCGCCGAGACCACCTTTGCCGGACCCAACTACCTCGGCAGCCCTCAACAGCAGCCCCCAACGTAAGTATATGGTTTACTTTCCATCATGGCACGCAAGTTCTTTCCTTGCTCGACATCTCGACATCGGTTTGTAGGAGCAGAGCAGCCTCACCAGAGCAACCGAAGCCGCCGAGATGCTATCTCTGCCGACCACTCCGCCAAGGAGGATTCCCCAAGGGAGCCCGCAAGGACAAGCCTCAGAAGGGATGGCACCAAATGATCCCCGGTGGAGCCCATGACCGCAGATCCTAGTATAAACTTGCTTGAAAACCTCCCTTGTCTTCTTCTTCTTCTTCTTCTTCGATCTTCTTTTGATATTTGCTTGACTTTTTTTCTTTTCCGCCGATCCATCTTCCACGGAGCCAATGGAGACCGAGGCCACCGGCGAAGAGAACGCTGCAACACCGACGACGCCACCACCGAGGAAGGAGCCGCTGGCGATCCCGCCAATAGGCCGCCAAGGCTGCCACGCAGAGCCGGGCGAGGGGTCCGGCGACGACCGACGCCCGAGGCCAGAGCAAGGCGCCACGCCGACCGCCATCCTTCAGCAGTGCAGCACAGTTCAAGAGCCCCACCGCGCTTATTTGAAGGCCGGCGACGTTTTCATCAAGCCCCCCGCGCCAAGCCTGTGGCGCCGATCAAGGAGAAACTGATGGAGAGGTGTCGGCCTCCGCCGGCTGACGCGTCACGCGCCAAGCAGCGCGTAGTCCAGGAAGAGCAATCGCGCGGAAGCCGGTGTCACTTACCCGCCCGACAAGCCAAGGTGGAATTGAAGCGCTGTCGCGCAGGGAGGGATATTGAGAAGCATGTGGCGAAGCTCCGAGTCGCGAACCAGAAGCCTCCGGTCCATTGCAGAGGAGCGGCGAACTCGCCGACTGGAAAGCCTTTCCTAGAAGGCCGGCCGAAGAGCAACATGCTCGCCGAGGAGCTGTTTCAGAAGGAAGCACGCAGCGGAAGGTCAATCTGACAGCCACGAGGAGGAGCTTGCCATGAGAGAGTACATTTGGCGGGCTCTCAAGGAGGCATGCTGCCACCTGCCGAGGCCACCAAGAAGGAGCCGGAGGCGAAGGTGGCGCAGCTAGAGGCCGATCTCTGCGTAGGGATGAAGAGCTTGCCGCCAAGCGTGAGCGCGAGAAGGACGCCCACGCCCATGGTGAGCCAAGGTGGTCGCCCTGCCGAGAAGGGCAAGGAGCTGAGCCGCCAAGGACTCCAACGCAGATCTTGAGTTGAAGCCTACTTGACCAAGACACGGACGGCGCCAGGAGCAGGAGGTGGCCTTGAAGAAGGAGATCAAGGCCAACGAGGAGTTATCAAGAGCGCTGCCGCCACCTAGAACACCTTCAAGGAGAATGTAGAGCATCGGACGGAGGGTCTCGGATGTTGCCGCAGCTATCGGCTGTGAGTCGCAGCCTGGGATGGAGGATTTCGGTATTCCTCCGATGAGAACCTACAGCCCCAAGCAAGCTCACCCTTGTTCTTCAAAGATGTATGACGGCCCTCCGTAGACTTGTGAAAGGATCCCAAAGCTGGTTAACGAGTCGCGGCAACGATTTCGCGAGAGTTCTTCAAAAGGTGTCAGAAGGTGGCCTTCGCAACCCGTGCCTCAACCTCACCAATGTCCTCAAGAAGCTGCCATGGATGTCTGATCCGAAGCCAAGGCCCTTGTCGCACCCATTGTGACAAGGTGAACGAGGTCAAGAGGGTTGATGGCGATTGTGTAGATTAGGCCGCCTGCTTTTCCCTTTCTTGTCGCTGTTTATCATGTTACGAGAACAATCCATTAGAGTGCGGCAAGCTATCTTGTAATATAACTTTATTTTGGGTATCGATTGCTATGTTATTTCTTTTACTTGATTCCTTCCTTTGTATGCTTTTTGCTCACGCCGCGCAGGCACCTTAGCTGCGTAGCGCTGAAAGGGACGCCAGAGCTCATCGGTGGGCCGCCACGACAAGAAAACTTGTCGCAACTAGTCGCAGCTCACTTAAGCTGTTGAGCGGACTCAAACAAAGTAAGGGCTAACTAGCTACGAGTTGGTTCCTCCGCCGTTTTTCCATACAAAGCACGGTCGCTCGAGGAAGATAACTTAAAATTTTAAAACTGATTGCTCAAACTTTGGCAACTTAGCTTTTCCGCTGCTTGCTTCCCTTAAGGCTAAGCTTAACGGCCTCGTCCACACCATTTCTTCTCCTTCCCGCAAACTTGTGGCAGGGAACCTTCCTTTCTTTGAGAAAGAGAAAGAAGAGAAAATAAAGATATGGAGCCTTACGGCCTGTTATTGCTTACAAGGTAGGTGCTGCACAAAATGTCGATAACACATGCAAAAATAGAAAGCATGAATTGACAAGATGTGCGGAGCCCATGAACTTTATTTATGCATCGGGTCTCAGGCCCGCTTTGTACAAAGGATTACATGCAACAGCGCAAGATTTGTATTAGGTGGTTGCTGAACGGTTCCGCAACCGCTACCGGTAAACTTACGAAGATGCTCAATGTTCTAGGAGTTGCTCACCGAGTGGCATCTTCGGTCTCATATGACAGCGCCAGCCTAGTGACCTGCTTTCACCCGGTAAGGGCCTTCCCACTTCAAGGCCAACTTGTTGGAATTTTGTGACCTAACGCCAAGGTCGCTTTCCTCGAGACTTCTAGCATTAACTTTGTGGCTATGGTAGCGTGCAAAGCTTGCGGTAGCGGTAGCCTGCATAAATGCTCAAGACGGTCCTCTCAAGGAGCAGCGCCATCTTGTCGCAGCTGTTCTTGCTCAAGCTCATCATAAATAGCACTCGAGGTGACCCGAGAAAGTTTCGGGGAGAACTGCTCGCCCATAGACTAGAGAAAGGTGTCCGCCAAGGTTCGATTTACGTCACCTGATCGACCAAAGAACCACCGACAGCCTCAATCCAGCTTCTTCACACCCGCAGCCCGTCGAAAGTTCTCGTTCTGAGCCAAGGCAGCTTCAGCATTTGCCCTCTCCGCTGACCGCTTCGGTGAGCAAAGGTTGGGCGCATCCTTGGCACCAAGATCTTGGACATACGCATGAAGTTGCGTCAGGAATTGCATGCCGTTGTCGGTGATGATCCTGTTAGGGATTCCAAACAATCGACCAAGAACTTGATCGCTAACGGCTGTCACCTTCCTCATTGCTTCCATTTCCGCCCACTTTGTGAACTTGTCGATTGCAACATACAATGTGCCCCGCCGCCTCTCGGGAAAGGGCCGAGGATGTCAAGCCCCATCAAAGTGGCTGTGGATAAAGGGATCGTGAGAGCTTGAGCTGGATGGTGTGTCGCTGGAATGGAACTGCACGCCTACACTTGGTTACTTGTGCAGCATCCCGAGGGTCACTGCCAAAGAAACTTTGTTTTGGCTTCAAGAAGCTTCAATGTGGTGACCATATACCTCCATGTATCTCTCGCCAACAGCTTCGGCCCATCTTCCCGTGAATACACTTCAATTTCACACCGCTGAATCTTCTTCTCTGTTGTGTTGTCGGCTAAACCGGTACATTCTTGATCGCCGGGCTACTTTTTCCGCTTCTTCTTGCTCTTCGGAAGTTCTCCGCTCAAGGAAACGGACAATCTTGCGGGTTTCACCGGAGCCCGTGCTCGACAACAAGGATCAAGGCATATAGTTGCTGGAACATCCGCTTACGGCGAGAACTCGCGCTCACCGAGTTGATGTTCCCGGCAAGCTTGCTCGAGCAAACTTGTCGGAGCTTCAACTTAACAAACCCTAGGCTTGCCGAGCAGCATCGCCTCAAGACCTCTTGGTGTTGATCTTGGGACCTTCTGGCGGGCGCTCGGAGAGCTCACAAAAATAGTCACCGTAAATCAACTTCCTCTTCTTTCTCCTCTAGTTGATGTTGTTAATGACAGCTGAGTTAGTTTGAGCACCTAAAATCTCTGGTTCCATTGTAAATATAGCGGGCGACTTTGCTGTGCCATCACGATGCGTCATTCTAGCTTTCGAACATGTTCCATCTCAGAGCCGTCAAAGTGCTCTTTCTAACTTTCTCACTTCATCAATGTAGGCTTCATCAACGGACTCGATAATTTTGTTGACTTCATGACGACAAGCTGCGAGTCACCCCTTAATGAGCTTTTGATCCCAAGGTCATGCGATCTCGAGACCGCAAGCAAACCTTCATACCGCAGTAGATTGTTTGTTGCTTGCCTTGGGAAGGTGCATCTGATACTACATACTTGAGGTGCTCTCCGTGGGCGCGCAAGTAGCACGCTCAAGACCGCGCTTTGCAGCCAGAAGGCACCATCAAGTACATCAGCCACTTTTGCTTGTTTCTGACGGGATGCTCGCTCCGAATTTCTTCATCTGTGTTACGCCCACTCGCTATGAATTCTGCCAATGCCCGGCTCGATAGTTGAAGTGTTCTCAAACTTGAGGCCAAAGCTTGACAGCCCAGGCCCATTCGACAACTCGCTGCTTCCGGATTCTATCCTCTTCAACGGAAAACGAAAGTGACAATCAGATCTCATGTGTCAGTAATGGCTAGCTTCGAGGCCATGAGAAGGCCAGCAATTTATGCACACCGAGTATTTTGACCTAGCCTCGCAGAAGGGAACCGGAAAGTAAACGGGCGCCGCACCATTTTCTTCCGCTTCTCCGCACTGCAGATCCATCCTTGTCGGGACCGAGCTTGTCGGGAAGCCCCATGTTTGTCGCTGGATGCATCCGCCATGGCCGGCTCATCATCCGCCTCCTCTCCACATTAACGCAGCACTAACTATTTGATTGGTTGCCGCTAAATAGAGCAAAGAACTTCTCTGTGGCTTAGGTGCCATAAGTGTCGAGTGGAGGACAGTACCTCTTCAAGTCTCAGAAGCAGCCTCCGCTTCGGAGTCCATTTCATATTGACCCGCTTTTTCAATATTTTGAAAATGGTGGCTGCCACAGACTTAGAGATAAACTCGCCGAGCAGCCACACAACCGCAAGCCTTCAGACATCCTTGACGCGCTTTGGTGCTTCGATCTCTTCAATGGCCTTGATCTTGTCGGATTGGCTTCAATTCACCGAGATGACGAAGAACCCGAGAAGCTTACCGAGGGGACTCCAAACACGCACTTTCGGGTTGCTTGAGGTTGATCTTGGCGGATTTGCAAAGGTTTCGCTCAACTGAATCGAGTTGTTTTGTCCTTGCTTCGACCACTATGTCATCCATGTAGGCTTCCACATTTCGCATTTGTGGCTCAATAGCGTGATGGACTACCCTGCAAATGTTGAACCAGCATTCTTTAAACCAAAGGCATTCGACGAAACAAAGACGCGCTACATGGAGTGATGAATGCGTCTTCTCCTCATCCTCTTCGCCATGAAGATCTGATGGTCTTATGATGCATCAAGAAATGAAAGTGTCACATCCGCCGTGGGTCAATAATCTGGTCAATGCTGCAAGGGAAATGGGTCTTTGGGACAAGCTTTATTAACATCGGTAAAGTCGATATAAAGCCTCCATTTCCGCTTGCCTTGGCGACGACTATAGGATTGGCCAACCACGAGATGGAACACCGACAAGGCCCGCCGCTTCCAACTTCTTGATTTCTTCGCACGAATTTGGCGCCCACCGACGGGGCTGATGAGGACAGACGCAAGATGGTGCTCGATTTTCCTGGGAACACCGGGATGTCGACGGTTGCTACACGCCGACGTTACCGCAGAGCACGAGCTTTCCTATTTAGGGTCGAGAGTGGCAATCGATGGTGAAGGTACCACCGCTGCCGCCCCTCCTTGGCGGCACCTTCTGCTTTCCCGCAGAGCTGCCATTGCCTTCTTACACTTGCCGGTGGAGCTCAATGGTGCATCTCGATGGTAGCGCAGCACCAAGAGGTGCGCTGCTTGAGTGGGGGCATCGTAACTCTTGCCGACGGTTTCTTCTTCTCCGGAGCTTCAACAGCAGTGACTTATGCTCAGTCAAGTGCGCTGCTTCCTCAGAGATCTTGTTTGCCAGATAAGAGCATCCTTCTTGTCGCCAGTGACGAGATGACACTTATCGGCTCGGCATCTTCAAAGACGCTAGCGTATAGTGAGAGGTTGCCATGAATTTGGCGAAGCGCTAGACGTTTAGTATCCCCATTGTAAGGCAATGGAAAGTTAGCAACATCAAAAGTGACCTCTCAGCCCTGAAGTTCAACTCACGCCAAATGTTACCGCAACGCGGATCTTCCCCTTCACTTGCTCCTTCACCGCAAGGATCTAGAGTTTCGGAGTACCGCGAGGAGATCAGTTCAAGCCGCCCCGCCAACTAGCATCTTAGTGACCTTGAGGTTGCATAGTTGGTGAAACCAACATCGCAAGCACCACCGCAGCAGCAATCAGGGTGGTCCTCAATATCAAAGATGATAGGCGGCCGACCATTTCGAGGCTTGGACTCGACGGGTGGTTCTCCGCGATTGACTTCCCGCACCCACCGCTTGAGTCATGTGAAGTATGCAGAAGCACCGCCAGAATGCACAGACCTCTATGGCTTTCTGAACCTGCTCATCGCCTGGCCATCATCCATATCTTCATCGCCGCTCATCTTCATCCTTGTCGCGCCACGAGGAGGTCTCTGTTTCCTGTCACCGCTCTTCGCCGTATGCCCCTCGCCGGACGCTTTCCGGATCCTCCAGCATTTCTTGGGCCTTCCTGTCGCCGCCAGACTCAGCCTTTTGCTCAAAGTTGCTCGACCTTCTTGCAGCTCCGAGATCATGGCCCTTGCGATGAATCTTGCAAGATTGCTTGTCGAGCTGGGTCTCTGGGCGAGCCATGCCGCCAGCTTCGCCTTTGGCTACCTCCTCCGCCGGACTGCTCAACGACTCAGCACATTCGTTTTCTTCCCCTGCCGATTTTTCTTGCCGGGCAGCATCCTCGCCGCCGATCCTCCTCGCCCAGATTCTTCTCCGGAGTTTCTCCTTCTCAAGACGCGCACACTTGTCGCCAGTATGATAGCTCATCGACGCTTCGATCTTGCATATCGCCATCTCTCCTCGCGATTCTCGCGTTTCAAGACGCTCGATGGAACGCGATGACCATGCAGGTGGACACCGGGATGTCATACAGACATGGCTGAATTTCAATGTACGCATAGGCTCTCCTTCCTTCGGCGAAGCGATGAAGGTCGCTTGGCTATGGGGCCAGGTCACCGTAGAAGGCGCCGATAAACCGATGGCATAAATCTGCCCAGAGGATATGGAGTTGTCCTCAAGTGCATGAGCCAGACCCGACATTGGGCTTGAGCACCAGCAGAAGTAGTTGGCAAGGATCTTGTCATCGCGCTCGCAGCTTGCACCGCGATGGTGTAAATGCCGAGAACTCCGACGGATGCAACTTCGCCGCATTCGCACGCTCCGTTTGAAATTTTTGTACCGCCATCGACTTGCCGCAGCTCACGAAAGTGAACGCAGGGCAACCTACCGATACGGTGTTGTCGTTCTTCGGGCGCATGCATGCTGTCGGCTGGGCCCAAGGCGCTGGTCGATTGCCGCTTCTTCGATGCTCGGCGCAGTACGAAGCGCTCTTCTGGTCGCTCGGAAGAACTTGGCGATCATGGCGAGCTCGCGGATCTGATGACGCCGTGGATTCGCTGTCGAGGTTGACCCGTGAGTCGGCGCTTTTGGCCTTCGGTGAGAGTGCACGGTTGCAATTCACCACCGTTTTGTCGCCACCGCCTCGGCTCGCGTCTGGTTGCCGGGCTGCGGCGTATCTGCCTTTGAGTGTCGCCACTGGTGAAGCCGATGAGACTGAATGGTGGCCTCCATTCGCCGATCTTGTCCGCCGCTGGAGGGTAATCAGAGCAGTTGAGCTCTCGCCAAAGCTTCACTGGAGTGCTTTACGTTAGCAGCAGAAAGAGGAGGATGGTCTCGACTCTAACTATGTTAGAAGGAGCAGCATCCCGCTCCAGCGATCGGTCTTGCTGCGTACAAGATGTTGGCGCCAAGATGTTGGTTCTTGAGCATCCCGAGATCCACCAGCTCAATTCGGTTCAACGAGCGATGGTACCGCGAAAGTACCATGATCGCTGTTGGTTCCGCACCTCCCGAGATGGGCTGCATGTATGGACGCCGAGGTCTGCTCACTTGTCCTTGACTCGGGCAGCAGCGTGAGCCCTCGTCGACGCTTCTTTCTTCCGGCCATGCCTACCCCACCAATTGCTTGCTCCGGGCTGTGGGATCGACGTGATGGAGCAGCCACCTCCGCTTCTTCTTGGTGGCATGTCGATGAAGATGATGAAGATCTAGCCTGTGAATGCCGGATCAGTTCACACAACTCGACGCCTTTACCGGCGCCGCTAAAGATGTCGTGGGAACGAACACCTATGGGGTGGACTGGCCCCTTTCGGTTCAAGGGCGGAGATCGCATCAAGAGTGGATCTGCTGCTAATATTTGTTGATTACTTACCAGGCCTTGAGAGATTATACTCCTACCGCTGCTTTGTGGTTTGTATTGTGTTCGTCGAGCGCTGAATGCTACAAAGACACTCTAGCTGCTAACAAGACCGAAAGCGGAGCGATTCGCCTCGAACCCCCCCTACGCTAGGCGCATGGGCCTCCTTTATATGCTCTGGGTCACCGGTAGTGGCAACGAGGCGAGGGTGAAAGCACATTTGCTCCCGGGTGGTTTTGGTAATTAATGACAACATACTTTGTGCTTGGACTAATGCTTTTATCAAGTATGTTTCGTGAAGTTCAATCACATTGGCATGGCAAAGGATCAAGAGGTGGACCCCTAAATGCTAAGGCAAGCATTGGCAAAAGCTCAAGACTCCATTTTGGTTTAGTGATCCAAGAACACATTGAGTCCATAGGAAAGCCAATACTATTAAAGGGATGAGGTTATGATAATGATCCTGGTTGCTCAAAGTGCTTAGTGATACATCTCCTAAACTATCGCCAACTCTCATCACATATACACTCATAAGTAATCTCGGTCCCACCGATATTCCAAACTCACAGACCGAGATGAACCACCTCAGCCATAAAGCCAAACCCTAGAAATCGGATTTTCCGATTCAACTCGGTCTCACCGAAACTTGAGTTGCCAAGCTTCAGAATCCTTCTGTCATCAAATCGGTGTCACCGAGATGATGAAGTCGGTCCCACCAGATTGGCAAGCTCCTGCCTTTACACCTAATCGGACTAACCGAGATTGTATTTCTTTGGTCCCACTAAAAATCCCAACGCTCACATGATTTGAACTTCGGTCTCACCGAAGTTGTCAACTTCGTCCCACCGAGATTGGTCAAATGTGTGTAACGGTTGGATTTTGTGTGGAGGCTATAAATACCCTCCACCCCCCTCTTCATTCGTGGGAGAGAGCCATGAAAGAACTACCACTCCTACCTTACATTTCTCGAGAAGAGAACTACCTACCCTTGTGTTGAGACTGTTGCTCCACTCCCACCATATGAAGCTTGATCTCTAGCCTCCCAAGTTGCTTTCCACTCAATCCTTTCTTCCACCACAGCCAAATCGTGAGGAGAGTTGAGTGTTGGGAGATTATCATTTGCACAAGAGCAAGGAGTTCATCATCATCAACACCATCTATTACCTTTTGGAGGGTGGTGCCTCCTAGATTGGTTAGGTGTCGCTGGGAGCCTCCCACGATGTGGAGTTGAACCAAGAAGTTTGTAAGGGCAAGGAGATCGCCACTTGTGAAGATCTACCCTGAGTAAGGCTAGCCTGTATGAGTGGCGATGGCATAGACAAGGTTGCTTCTTCGTGGACCCTTCGTGGGTGGAGCCCTCCCGGACTCTCGTGAGCCGCCCTCCGTGGGTTGAAGTCTCCATCAACGGAATGACGATAGCATTAATCTATCGGAACCACGAAAAATCTCCGGTTCCAAATTGCGCTTGATCTCTCTACTTCTCTTTACTACTTGTAATTTACTTTCCGCTGCCCATACTCTAGAATTGCATGTAGTATGCTACTTGACTTTGTGTGATATGCAAAATCTGCCAAAACTTGTCTTTGTCAAAAGGCATAATTTTATCTTGTCGTAGTTCAATCACCCCCTCTAGACACTCTCACCTTCTTCGATCCTACAATTGGTATCGTGAGCTTTGGTCTCCATTGCTTGGTTTACACACCATTGGAGGAAGATGGACGGTTCACGCTTGGGGAGTGTTAGTAGAGTGCCTATTCTTAATGGAGTGTCCTATAACTCGTGGAGGATTGAAATGCTTATTATCTTTAAGATGTATAACTTGCTAAATATGTTGAAACCCATGTACTCCATTCAATTCCCCTTGCACCCTACCATGGATGAAGAGCTTGATTTGCTTCAGAACTTAGAACTGTAAATCTTATCATTAGAGGGTTACCCGATAATTTGCTTAAGCTTGTTACAAACTTTGAGGTGTTTATGTTATGTGGAAGTTCTTGGAAGAACTTTATCCCACTCACTTTTTGAGAGGTCTTGATGAAATTCTATACAAGACTATTGAATTTTTATATGATGTACCAATGATCCCAACTTTGATAAATGCTTTGAGCCGGATCTCATGAAAAGAAGGTGATCCTTGTCTTATTAATGCTCTAATTAGAAATGCTCTTGTATTGCATTCGATGATTATTGTCACATTGACAAAACTAATGCAAGTAGTTGTCAAATTGACCTAAAGTTGATGATGAACTATCTGGGTCAATATGATGATGAGCATGAGCATGCCGATGATTACTTCGCTTTGACACCGAGCTAGACAAGATCATGAAGAGTCTCAATCTTATGGCAAACTGAGAGACTACATATCCCGTGGAAAGAGTGGATTCTGATAGTGGATGCAACCGATCACATGAGCGGAGATGAAGACATGTTTCGAGAGCTTGCAAGAAATCCATGGTCCACGTAAGTATGTGACTTTTGGAGACAACTCCAAGGGTAAGGTACTTGGCCTTGGTAAGGTGGGCCATATCTCATGATAGCTCTATTCAAATTGTCATGCTTGTTGAATCACTTGATACAATTTACTTTCCGTTCAGATTAGCTGACTTTGATTCAATGCTATTCATCAAGTAGATCCAAGTCTTCGTCGTGACAATCATAACATGGTATTTACCGTATCCGTAGAGGTGATCTATATATTGTTGATTTCACTAAGAAAGCCCAACCTAGAACTTGCTTCATTGCTAGATCCGCTAAAGGTTGGTTATGGCATAGAAGGCTTGGACATGTTGGTATGGAATCTAGACAAGCTAATCAAAGGTGATCATATTCTTGGTGTTAAAGATGTTTTTGACAAAGAAGACTTTGGTTTGTCGGCAGAAAACAAGTAGGTGGAAGTCATCCTGAAGAACATCATGACCACAAGGAGACCACTTGAGCTTTTCATATGGATCTTCGTCCCAATGCAAAAAGCCTTGGTGGTAACCCTTTGGTCTATTAAGTTGATGATTATTCCAATTTACGTGGGTATTTTTCCTGATGACAAATCACAGGTTCTGAGAATCCAAAACCTTGGAAAGGCCCAAAATCAATTTGAGGTGAAGATCAAGAAAGTTCGAGGACAAGGAACGGAGCTCAAGAACGCCCAGTAGACTCTTTTCTCGATGAGGAAGGGATTCTACATGAGTTCTCACGAACCCTCAACAAAATGGAGTTGTTGGAGGAAGAACCGACCCATAGAGATGGCGAGAACGATGCTTGATGAATACAAGAACAAGCACTTTTGGGTGAAGCCGAGAAGCTTGTCATGCTATCAACAGTTTATCTTCATAAGCTTCTGAAGACATCATACAGCCCTCACCCGAAAAACCCCAAGTGGGATACTTTGTCTTTTGGTTCAAATGCTATATCCTTGATAAGCATCGCCGGTCTAAATTTGCTCCTAAAACTCATGAAGGCTTTTTTTCTTGTTATATCAAACCCCACACCTACCTGTTCAATAATTTCACCCAAAGGTTGAAGAGAGGTAGATTGAATTTGATGAATCTAATGGCCAAGTAGAGCAAATGCCTATTGATGTAGGAGACAAGGACCCATCGAAGCCATTCAAGATCTATCTATTGGAAAGATCCCCCATGGAAGTGAAGGAGAGTACCCATTCATATTGGAGCCCCACCACCAAGATGAACCTCAAGGCAACATGGAGGCCTCCAAAGTGGAACTCACCAAGATGAGGAAGTGCAACAAGAAGATCCACCACAACCTCCTTTCCACCCCCAAGACAACACCAACAACAATGAAGAAGAAGAAAGGAAGAAGAGGATGATGAGGAAGCTCACCACAACCACAACAAAAGCTATCTCGAGTCCGAGCAAGAGTCAAGAAAAATCATCCCGGAACAAATGATGAACGACATCGACCCGGAGAATTACTCCCTAAAACTCGCTTAGCTAACTTTTGTGAGCATTACTCATTTATCTCTAGTCTTGAACCTATGAAGGTAGAAGAAGCACTTGAAGACCCGGATTGGGTGAACGCTATGCACAAGAGCTACACAACTTCGAGAGGAACAATGTATGGACTTTGGTAGAGAAGCTCAAGGATGATCAAAACGCATTGAACCAAATGGGTGGGAACGCAAGATGAAGATGG
>JAHHZJ010006015.1:0-10019 GCA_021437245.1 Aegilops speltoides | reverse complement strand
TCACCAAGATCCATCTATGAGTTCATCTAAGCAACGAGTCAAGGGAGGAGTTTGCATCACATACCACTTGTAGATCACGTAAAGCCTGGATGGTGATGATGGAGTATCACGGATTCAGATCACCATGTCCAAGTGATGAACAAACACCTCCTGCTCAACACACCGGACGGGAGACGCCTCCTCCTTCTTGATCCAAAGGGGAAGGAGAGGTTGATGATGATCCAAAGAAGACGACCGGGGGGTGGATGCAACAGATCCCAGCAGGCTTCGAACCTACGGAGGAGGACGAGGTGTAGCAGGGGAGGCACCAAGCACAAGGGGCGGCTACCTCCCCCCCTCCTTATATAGGCTCCTGGGGGCGCCCCGGAGATTGAATCTCCCAAGGGGCGGCCAAGGGGAGGAGGCCCCAAGGCATGTGGTGCGCCCCTAGGGTTTCAACCCTAGGCGCAGGGGGCTAGGCGACCACCCACTATGGGCTGGCTCCTCCCACGCCAGCCCATCCCTCCGGATGGGTGGCCCCACTCGTGGACCTCGGACCTTCCCTGGTCCCAGACATTACCGGAGACCTCAAACTTTCCCAGGTCAAATACCACTTCCTATATATTATTCTTTACCTCCCACCATTCCGAAATCCTCGGACGTCCCGGATCTCATCCGGACTCAACAACATTCGATATGCTGATACTATATTCATACAACCTTAGCGCCACCAACCTTATGTGTAGATTCAGGTTCGGAGACACGCAGACATGACCGAGACGACTTTCGCAATAACCAACAAGGATCCGGATACCCATGTTGGCTACATGCTCCTCGATGATTTCATCTGAACCACGATGTCGAGGATTCGATCAAACCCCGATACAATTCCCTTTGTCAATCGGACAGATTTGCCCGAGACTCGATCGCCGATCCCAATACCTTGTTCACCTCGCACGGCAAGTCACTTTACTCGCATCGAATGCATGATCCCATGACCAACCACTTGGTCACTTTGAGCTCGATATGATGATGCATTACCGAAAGGGCCCAGAGATACCTCTCCCATACGGAGTGACAAATCCAGCCTCGATCCGTTCAACCCAATGACACTTTCGAGATACCAGAGTGCACCTTTATAGTCACCCGCTTATGTTGGACGCTTGATACACCCAAAGCACTTACCAGATCCGGAGTTACACGATCTCATGGTCTAAGGAAGAGATACTTGACATTGGAAAAGCTCTAGCAAACTAACTAACGATCTTTGTGCTATGCTTAGGATTGTTCTTGTCCATCACATCATTCTCCTAATGATGTGATCCCGCTATCAACTACATCCAATGTCCATAGTCAGAAACCATGACTATCTGCTGATCACAACGAGCTAGTCAACTAGAGGCTCACTAGGGACATATTGTGGTCTATGTATTCACACGGTATTACGATTTCCGGATAATACAGCTTATAGCATGAATAAAAGACAATTATCATGAACAATGAAATATAATAATACTTTTTATTATTGCCTCTAGGCATATTTCCAACAGCCTCCCACTTGCACTAGAGTCACCAATCTAGTTACATTGTGATGAATCAACACCCATAGAGTTCGTGTTGACCATGTTTTCTCAGAGAGGTTTAGTCAACGGATCCATATTCGATCCGATGTACTTTGTAAATATCTATGTCTCCATCTTGAACATTTTCACGATGGAGTTGAAATGACGCTTGATGTGCCTCGGTCTTCTTGTGAAACCTGGCTCCTTGGTAAGGGCAATAGCTCCAAGTTTGTCAGAAGAGTTTGATCACCCCGACGCATTGGGTATGACTCTAGGTCGGTGATGAACCCTTCACCCAAATCGCCTTCATGTGTTGCCTCCGAGGCTGCCATGTACCGCTTCACACGAGATCCCGCCATGACGCTCTGGAAAGCACTACCATCGCCCACTATTCAACATATACACGATCCGTTTGTGACTTAGAGTCATCCAGATCCGAGTCGGGTTAGGCCGACGAACCCTTTACGCAGCTTTCGCCTCCATAAACGAGAAACATGTCCTTTGTCCTTTTCGTACTTCAGATATTCTGACCGTCCAGGTTCCTTGCCGATTACTTTGGTATCTTGCTACCAAACTTATGGCAAGGTTTACATCAGCCCGGTACACAACATGGCATACATAATAGATCCTATGGTCAAGCATAGGGATGACACTCATCTCTTCTTTATCTTTGTCCGGGTCGGGACCGAGCCGAGCTCAATCTCACACCTTGTAACATAGGCAAGAACCCTTCTGACCGATCCATTTTGAACCTTTTCAAAATCTTATCAAGGTATGTGGAAAGATTATGAGGCATCTCGATCTATCTCTATAGATCTTGATGCCTAATATATAAGCTTCCCAAGGTCCTTCAATGAAAAACACTTATTTAAGTAGGCCTTAATGATGTCCAAATTCTATATCATTTCCATCAAGAGTATGTCATCTACATATAATATGAGAAATGCTACAGAGCTCCCACTCACTTTCTAGTAAACGCAGTTCTCCATAAGTCTCAGATAAACCCAAATGCTTTGATCATCTCATCAAAGCTAATGTTCCAACTCGAGATGCTTGCACCAGCCCATAAATGGATAGCGGAGTTTGCATACTTTGTTACGCTTCTTAGGATCGAAAACCTTCCCCGCATCATATAAAGCTCTTCCTTAAGATGTCCTATGAATGCGTTGACGCCCATCCGCCATATCTCATAATCATAGTATGCGAATTGCTAACATGATTCGGACGGACTTCACTTCGCCACGGAGAGAATGTCTCATCGTAGTCAATCCTTGAACTTGTCGATAACCCTTAGCGACAAGTCGAGCCTTATAAATGGTAACATTACCATCCGGCCCGCTTTTCTTCTTAAAAATCCATTTGTTTTCTATCGCGCCGATCATCGGGCAAGTCTGCCAAAGTCCATACTTTGTTTTCATACATGGATTCTATCTCGGATTTCATGGCTTCAAGCCATTTGTTGGAATCGGGCCCGCCATCGCTTCTTCATAGTTCAAAGGTTCACCGTTGTTCAACAACCTGATTTCTAGGACAGGTTGCCATACCACTGGTGCGAACGGTCCTTGTGGACTCCACGGTTCAAGAGAACTTGATCCAAGTACCTTGATCATCATCATTGTTTTCCTTCCAGTGGGCATCACAGAACATTTTCCCGAGCTGCACCACTTTCCCGCTCGAGAGGTAGTACTTCATCGAAGTTCTACTTTCCTCCCACTTACTTCTTTCGAGAGAAACTCTTTTCCGTAAAGCATCCATTCTGGCAACAAAGATCTTGCCTCTGATCTTAAGTAGAAGGTATACCCACGCTTCCTTAGGGTATCCTATGAAGATGCATTTTCCGACTTGGGTTCGAGCTTTCAGTTGAAGTTTCGACATAAGCATCGATCCCCAAACTTTTAGAAACGATACCTTAGGTTTCTTCCCAAACCATAATTCATACGGTCCGCCTCAACGGATTTAGACGGTGCCCTATTTAAAGTGAATGTAGCTGCTCTAGAGCGATCCCCAAAATGATAGCGGTAAATCGGAAGAGACATCATAGACCGCACTATATCCAATAGAGTGCGATTACGACGTCGACACACCGCATTACCGAGGTGTTCCAAGCGGCGTGAGTTGTGAAACGATTCCACATTTCCTTAAGTGTGTACCAAATTCGTGACTTAAGTATTCTCCTCACGATCCGATCATAGGAACTTTATCTTTCGCACGCTGATTCTCTAACTCATCCTGAAATTCCTTGAACTTTTCAAGGTCTTAGACTTGTGTTTCATTAAGTAGACATACCCATAACTACTTAAGTCATCAAGGAGAGTGAGAACATAACGATATCCTCCCGAGCCTCAACGCCATTGGACCGCATACATCGGTATGTATGATTTCCAACAAGTTGGTTGCTCGCCCATTGTTCCGAGAACGGAGTCTTGGTCATTTTGCCCATGAGGCATGGTTTGTATGTGTCAAACGACTCATAATCAAGAGACTCTAAAAGTCCATCAAGATGGAGCTTTTCATGCGCTGACACAAATGTGACCAAGGTGGCAAGTCACAAGTATGTGGGACTATCGTTATCAACTTTACATCTTTTGGTATCCACACTATGAATATGTGTAATATTACGCCGAGATTCATTAAGAATAAACCATCGACCATCGGAGCATGACCATAAAACATATCTCTCATATAAATAGAATAACCATTATTCTCTGATTTAAATGAGTAGCCATCTCAGATTAAACGAGATCCCATACAATGTTCATGCTCAAACTTGGCACTAAATAACAATTATTAAGGTTCAAAACTAATCCCAGAGGTAAATGTAGAGGCAGGGCCGACCGATCACATCGACTGAACCATTCCCGACGCCAAGATCGCACCTCATCCTTCGCTAGTCTCCGCTTATTCCGCAGCCCGCGGAGTTACAAATATGAGCAACATCACCGATCAAATACCCGTGAGTTACTACGAGTAATCGTAAGGTACACATCAATTACATGTATATCAAATATACCTTTGGTGTTGCCGCCTTCTTATCCGCTAAGTATTTGGGGCCTCCGCCCAAAGGACCTTCCTTGCAATAAAAGCACTCACCGTGCTTGGGTCCATTCTTTGACTTCTTCCCAGAATCGGCTTAATGAAAGAACATCCTTGCCCTTCTTAAGTTCTTCCCTTGCCCTTCTTGAACTTAGTGGTCTTATGACCATCAACACTTGATGCTCTTTCTTGATTTCAGTCCGGATTTCAGCATTGAGAACACTTTGGGAATGGTCTTCACCATCCTCGCATGTTGTAGTTCATCACAAAGCTCTTGTAGCTTGGGGAGCGATCGAGGATTCTCAATGACCGCCTATCCGGAGGTTAATGTTCACCGGTCATACTGCAGCAACCTGCAATCTTGAGTATGTGCTCACCGATGTAACTGCTTTCCTCCATCTTACAACTATAGAACTTGTTTGATACATCATATTCTCGACCCGCATGAGCTTGAAAACTAGTTTCATCTTCAACATCTCATATGCTCGTGATGCTCAAAACGCTTTTGGAGCCCCGGTCTAAGTCAGAAAGCATGCCGCATCAATGAGGGAGTAATCATCAAGACGAGTTTGCTGCCGCTCATAACGCCTTGGTTTCTCGACGGAGCTGCCACCTAGCGGTCCTTCTAGGACATATTGTTCTCGGCAGCTATGAGGACGATCTCGGTTCCCGGACCCATCCAATAGTTGCGCCATCATCTTTCATTTTGGTTTTCTAGGAACGCCTGTTCATGTTGACATGAGCGCTGCCATTTGATCTACAAGACATATTTGCAAAGGTTTTAGACTAAGTTCATGATAATTAAGTTCATCTAATCAAATTATGAACTCTCACTTAGATTAGACATCCCTCTAGTCATCTAAGTGTTACACGATCCGAGTCGATAGGCCGTGGTCCGATCATCACGGAGACGGACTAGTCATCGCTTGTGAACATCTTCATGTTGATCGATCTTCCATACGATCGGTTCGACCTTTCCTCCGTGTTTCGAGGCCATGTCTGCATATGCTAGGCTCGCCGTTAACCCTAAGTGTTTTGCTGTAAAACCGTTCACACCTTGTATGTGAACGTAAGGATCTATCACACCCATCATCACGGGTGCTTTGAAACGATGAACCGTAGCAACGGTGCACGCTAGGGGAGAACACTTTGAAATTGTTTAAGGATCATCTTATTTACTACCCGTCTAAGTAAACAAGATGCATAAACATAATAAACATCACATGCAATTATATAGTAGTGACATGATATGGCCAATTCATATAGCTCCATTGATCTCCATCTTCGGCTCCATGATCATCTTGTCACCGCTATGACACCATGATCTCCATCATCATGATTCCATCATCGTGTCTTCATGAAGTCACGCCAACGACTACTTCTACTTCTATGGCTAACGCTTAGCAATAAAGTAAAGTAGTTTACATATGCTCTTCAATGACACGCAGTCATACAAAAAATAAAGACAACTCCTATATTCCCCGTTGTCATACTCATCGACATGCAAGTCGTGAATCCTATTACAAGAACATGATCTCATACATCACAATTCATCATTCATCACAACTTTCGCCATATCACATCACATGAACAATCGCCGCAAAAACAAGTTAAACGCCTCTAATTGTTGTTGATCTTTATGTGGCTGCAATTGGTTCTAGCAAGAACGCCTTACCTACTTAATAACCACAACGTGATTTTGTCAACTTCTATTTACCCTTCATAAGGACCCTTTCATCGAATCCGCTCAACTAAAGTGAGAGACAGACACCCGCCACCCACCTTATGCAACTAGTGCATGTCAATCGGTGGAACCGGTCTCACGAAGCGCACGTAAGGTTTGTCCGGCCGCTCATCCCACAATACCCAAGCAAGAAAATACTAGTAGTGGCAAGCAAGTTGATAAGATCCACGCCCACAACAAAATTGTGTTCTACCTGCATTAGAGAACTACGATAGACCTAGCTCATGATGCCACCGTTGGGAACGCTGTAAAATTAAAAATTTTTACGGTTTCACCAAGATCCATCTATGAGTTCATCTAAACAACGAGTCAAGGGAGTGAGTTTGCATCTACATACCACTTGTAGATCGCGGGCTGCTCAAGGATGGTGGTGATGGAGTCGCACTCGACGTGATTCAGATCACCAATGTCCAAGTGTCGAACGGACAACACCTCCGGCTCAACACACCGACGGACGGGAGACGCCTCCTTCTTGATCCAAAGAAGGGGAAGGAGAGGTTGATGATGATCCAAGAACACGACGCGGTGGTGGATGCGCAGAACCCAGCAGGCTTCGCCAAGCGACTACGGAGGAGGACGAGGTGTAGAGGGGAGGCGCCAGCACAGGGGGCCGCCTCCCCCGCCCTCCTTTATATAGGCCTCTGTGGGGGGCGCCCGGAGATTGAATTCCCAAGGGGCCAAGGGGGGAGGTGCCCCCGCATGTGGGCGCCCCACCCTAGGGTTTCAACCCAGGCGAGTGGGCCTAGCGACCAGCCCACTATGGGCTGGCTCCCTCCCACGCCAGCCCATGGGGCCCTCCGGATGGGTGGCCCCACCCGTGGACCCCGACCCTTCCTGGTCCCGGACATTATCCGGAGACCCAAACTTTCCCAATGGCAAATACCACTTCCTATATATTATTCTTACCTCCCACCATTCCAAACTCCTCGTGACATCCGGATCTCATCCGACTAACAACATTCAAGATGATGCATACTCATATTCATACAACACTAGCGGACCGAACCTTATGTGTAGACTACGGTTCGGAGACACGCAGACATGACCGAGACGATTTCGCAATAACCAACATGGATCTGGATACCCATGTTGGTTCTACATGCTCCTCGATGATTTCTACTCCTGAACCACGATGTCGAGGATTCGATCAAACCTCGTATACAATTCCCTTTGTCTAGCGGATTATACTTGCCCGAGATTCGATCGCTTTGGATACCGATACCTTGTTCAATCTGCACGGCAAGTCTCTTTACTCGCTCCAGAAACATCATCCCGTGATCAACCCCTTGGTCACATTGTGCACATTATGATGATGTCCTACCGAGGGGCCCAGAGATACCTCTCCGCTACACGGAGGACAAATCCCAGCCTCGATCCGTGTCAACCCAATGTACCTTTCGGAGATACCGTAGGCACCTTTATAGTCACCCAGCATGCCAGACATTTGATACACCCAAAGCACTCCTACGGTATCCGGGTTACACCATCTCATGGTCTAAGGAAGAGATACTTGACATTGGAAAAGCTCTAGCAAACAACTACACGATCTTTGTGCTATGCTTAGGATTGTTCTTGTCCATCACATCATTCTCCTAATGATGTGATCCCGCTATCAACTACATCCAATGTCCATAGTCAGAAACCATGACTATCTGCTGATCACAACGAGCTAGTCAACTAGAGGCTCACTAGGGACATATTGTGGTCTATGTATTCACACGTATTAATTCCTGGATAATACGCTTATAGCATGAATAAAAGACAATTATCATGAACAATGAAATGTAATAATATTTTTATTATTCCTTAGGCATATTTCCAACAAAGACGGTCTTCACCAGTGCTACGCCACCATACTCAATTCCTATGGCTAAGGAGAGTGATAAAGCCCTATAGTCCGATCACTGTTCGCTATGATGAACACTCCTTCAAGGACCCATAAATGGGATAAAGAGTGTTCTGTATGTCCCGATGTTGGGGAACGTGTAATTTCAAAAAATTCCTATGCACACGCAAGATCATGGTGATGACATAGCAACAAGAGGGAGAGGTCATTCCACGCACTGAGACCGTAGTGGCTATGACAACGCGGCTTGATGTAGTCGACGCTTCACGATCCGACCGATCCAAGCACCGAACATACGGCACCTCCGAAGTTCAAGACACGCTCAATGATGCCGATCCCCGCCCGATCAGCAAAGCTGGATGAGTTCACAAGACGACGGCGCAGGACGATGATGATGTTCTATCGATAGGGCTTCACTTAAACTCATCGACTGTATGACCGAGGTGGAATATGGTGGAGGCACCGACACGCTAAGAAATGATCCAGATCAACTTGTGTGTCCTAGGGTGCCCCGCCTCAGATATAAAGGAGCAGGGGAGGCGGCGCCCTAGAGGGCGCTGCCAGAGGAGGAGTCCTCCTCTAGTAGAGAGACTCCTCTTCCTACTCCTACTAGGAGGGGAAAGGAAGGGGAGGGAGAAGGAAGGGCGCCGCCTCTACTAGTCCACCCGACCAGGGGGGCGCATGCCCACCCCGGCCGCCTCTCTCGCCACTAAGGCCCATGAGGCCCATTATCTCTGTGGGTTCCGAACCTCCCAAGACTCGGTTTTCTCCAAATCACCCAAACACTTTCGTGTACGTAATATAGCCGCCAATATATAGATCTTTATGTCTCAACCATTTCGAGACTCTCGTCATGTCCGTGATCACATCCGGACTCAACAAACTTCGCACATCAAAACTTATAAACTCATAATAAAACTGTCATCGAACGTTGGCAAGGACTCTACGGGTTCGAGAACTATGTAGACATGACCTAGAACTATTCTCATCAATAACCAATAGCGGAACCTCGATGCCCATATTGGTTCCTACATATTCTACGAAGATCTTTATCGTTAAACCGCATAACAACATACGTTGTTCCTTTGTCATTGGTATAGTTATTGCCCGAGATTTGATCGCTTCGATCCAATACCTAGTTCAATCTCACCGCAAGTCTCTTTACTCGCTACGTAATGCATCATCCCGTAACCAACTCATTGGTCACATTGCTTGCAAGGCTTATAGTGATGCATTACCGAGAGGGCCCAGAGATACCTCCGACAACCGGAGTGACAAAACCTAATCTCAAATACGCCAACTCAATATGTACCTTCTGAGACACCGAGTAATTCTTTATAATCACCCAGCCACGCCGGACGCTTGGTAGTACCAAAGTGTTCCTTTGGTAAACGGGATTGCATAATCTCATAGTTAGAGGAACATGTATAAGTCATGAAGAAAGCAATAGCAATATACTAAACGATCAAGTGCTAGGCTAACGGAATGGGTCATGTCAATCACATCATTCTCTAATGATGTGATCCCATTAATCAAATGACAACATATGTCTATGGTTAGGATACATAACCATCTTTGATTAATGAGCTAGTCAAGTAGAGGCATACTAGTGACTATATGTTTGTCTATGTATTCACACATGTATCATGTTTCCTAATACAATTCTAGCATGAATAATAAACATTTATCATGATATGAGGAAATAAATAATAACTTTATTATTTCTAGGCATATTTTTCTCAACACCCCCGATTTTATACGTAAAGGTTTTCATAGCCAACTCTCGGGATTCATATATATCAAATGGCCCAAAGGAAGAAAGAACTTTCATATAACATGCAAAAATAATAAAATG
>JAHHZJ010006013.1:0-10420 GCA_021437245.1 Aegilops speltoides | reverse complement strand
CTTCGGATTAGTTTTAGACCTAAATAATTGTTATTTGGTGCCTCGCGAGCATGAACATTATATCGGATCTTGTTTGATGCTAGACGGTTATTCATTTAAATCGAGAATAATGGTTGTTCTATTTATATGAGTAATATCTTTATGGTCATGCACCCTTGAGGAGTGGTCCATTTTGATGAATCTCGATAGTAGTGATACACATATTCATAATGTTGAAACCAAAAGATGCAGAGTTGATAATGATAGTGCAACTTATTTGTGGAATCGCCGCTTAGGTCATATCGATGTAAAGCGATGAAGAAACTCCATAACGATGGACTTTTGGAGTCACTTGATTATGAATCACTTGGCACTTAAGTAACCGTGCCTTATGGGCAAGATGACTAAAACCCCGCCTCCTACTATGGAGAGAGCAATGATTTGTTGGAAATCATACATACAGTATGTATGTGGTCCAATGAATGTTGAGGCTCGTGGGATATCGTTATTTCTCACCTTCACAGATGACTTAAGAATATGGGTATATCTACTTAATGAAACATAAGTCCAAACATTTGAAAAGTTCAAAGAATTTCAGAGTGAAGTTGAAAATCATCGAACAAGAAAATTAAATTTCTACGATCCGATCGGGAGGTGAATATTTGAGTTACGAAGTTTGGTCTACATTTGAAACAATGCGGAATAGTTTCGAACTCACGCCACCCTAACACCACAACAGAATGGTGTGTCCGAACGCCGAATCGCACTTTACTAGATATGGTGCGATCTATGATGTCTCTCGATTTACCGCTATCGCTTTGGGGTTATGCTCGAGACGGCCGATTCACACCGAATAGAACACCGTCGAAACTGCTGAGACGACACCTTATGAACTGGGTTTGGCAAGAAACCAAAGTTGTCGCTTTAAAGTTTGGGGATGCGATGTTATGTGAAAAAGCTTCAACCTCGATAAGCTCGAACCCAAATCGGAGAAATGTGTCTTCATAGGATACCCAAAGGAGACAGTTGGGTACACCTTCTATCACGATCCGAAGGCAAGACATTCGTTAAGAATGGATCCTTTCTAGAGAAGGAGTTTCTCTCAAAGAAGTGAGGGAGGAAAGTAGAACTTGATGAGGTAATAGTACCTTCTCCTTATTTGAAAGTAGTTTGTCGCAAACCGGTTTCGAGACATCTACACCAAGTAGTGAGGAAGTTGATGATGTTGATCATGAAACTTCGATCAAGTTACCGCAGAACCTCAGATCAACCAGAGTAAGATCCGCACGTAGTGGTACGGTAATCCTGCTCGGAAATCATGCTACTAGATCATGATGAACCCACAACTATGAAGAAGCGATGGTGAGCCCAGATTCGCAAAATGGCTTGAGGCCATGAAATGAGATGGGATCCATGTATGAAAACAAAGTATGGATTTGGTCGACTTGCCCAAGGGTAGGCAAGCAATAGAAAACAAGTGGATCTTCAAGAAGAAGACCGACGACGGTAATATTATCATTAAAGCCTCGACTTGTCGCAAAGGGTTTTCGATAAGTTCAAGGGATTGACTACGATGAGACCTTCTCACCAGAAGCGATGCTTAAGTCCGTCCGAATCATGTTAGCAATCCGATTTTATGATTATGAAATTTGGCAAATGGATGTAAAGACCGATTCCTAAATGGATTTCGAAGAAGAGTTGTATATGATGCAACCGTAAGGTTTTTTCGATCCAAAGGAGCTAACAAAGTATGCAAGCTCAAGCGATCCATCTATGGACTAGTGCAAGCATCTCGAGTTGAATAAACTTGATAGTGTGATCAAAGCATTTGGTTTGGTTGCACTTTTGGAGAAGCTCGATTTACAAGAAAGTGAGGGAGCTCAAGCATTTTCGATATTATATGTAGAAGACATATTGCTAATCGGAAATGATATAGAATTTCCGGATAGCATAAAGGATACTTGAATAAGAGTTTTCAATGAAAGACCTCGTGAAGCTGCTTACATATTGGGCATTAAGATCTATAGAGATAGATCAAGACACTTAATTGACTTTCACAAAGCACATACCTTGACAAAATTTTGAAGAAGTTCAAAATGGATCAAGCAAAGAAAGGGTTCTTGCCTGTTTTACTAAGGTGTGAAATTGAGTAAGACTCAATGCCCACCACCGCAGAAGATGAGAGAAAATGAAAGATGTTCCTATGCTTCACCATAGGCTCTATCATGTATGCAATGTGGTACGACCATGTGTGCCTTGCTATAAGTTTAGCAGGAGGTACCAAAGTAATCCAGAGGATCATCGACAAGG
Organism: Aegilops speltoides; assembly: GCA_021437245.1. Classification (NCBI taxonomy): domain Eukaryota; kingdom Viridiplantae; phylum Streptophyta; class Magnoliopsida; order Poales; family Poaceae; genus Aegilops; species Aegilops speltoides. The sequence continues at coordinate 8,131 of JAHHZJ010006013.1, read as the reverse complement.
TCAAGAACATCCCGAATACCCGAAAAGGACTAAGGATATGTTTTCGATATGGAGGTGACAAAGAGCTCATCGAACGTTACGTTGATGCAAGCTTGACACCGATCCGGACGATTCTAAATCCGCACGATACGATTTACACTAAACGGAGGAGCTGTCATTGGTGCGTTCTAAACAAAGCGAGAAGATCTACATGTGAAGCGGAGTACAGCAGCTTCGAAGCAGCTAATGAAGGAGTCTGATGAAGGAGTTCATATCCCATCTAGGTGTCATACCTAGTGCATCGGGTCCAATGAAAATCTTTCGGACAAACGAGCAATTGCCTTAGCGGGAATCCAGATTTCACAAGAGGACCAAGCACATCAAGAGACGCTTAATTCTATCCGGGACTTAGTCCGTGGGAGACATAGAGATTTGCAAGATACATACGGATCTCAATGTTGCGACCTGACCAAGCCTCTTCCACGAGCAAAATATGATCAGCACCAAGACTCCATGGGTGTTAGAATCATTACTATGTAATCTAGATTATTGACTTTAGTGCAAGTGGGAGATCAAGGAAATATGCCCTAGAGGCAATAATAAAGTTATTATTTATTTCCTTATTTCATGATAAATATTTATCATTCATGCTAGAATTGTATTAACCTAAACATGATACATGTGGAATGCATAAACAAACAACATGTCACTAGTATGCCTCTACTAGACTAGCTTGTTAATCAAAGATGGTTATGTTTCCAACCATGAACAAAGAGTTGTTATTTGATTAACAAGGTCACATCATTAGTAGAATGATCCATTGACATGACCCATTCCATTAGCTTAGCACACCCATCGCTTAGTATGTTATCGCTTTTATCCGGACTTATACATGTTCCCTAACTATGAGATTATGCAACCCTGCTTACCGAGGAACACTTTGGTGCTACCAAACGCCACAACGAATCGGGTGATTATAAAGGAGTACTAAGGTGTCTCCAAAGGGATGTTGAGTTGGCGATTTCGAGATTAGGTTTTGTCACCCCATTGCTCTGGAGGTATTTCGGCCCCTCGGAATACACATCATCAAGCCTTGCAATTTACAACTAATGAGTTAGTGTGAGATGATGTATTACAACGAGTAAAGAGACTTGCCGGAACGAGATTGAACTAGGTATTGATACCGACGATCGAATCTCGCAAGTAACATACCGATGACAAAGGGAACGACGATGTTGTTATGGGTCCGACCGATAAAGATCTTCGAGAATATGTAGGAACCAATATGGGCATCCAGGTCCCGCTGTTGGTTATTGACCGAGACGGTTCGTCATGTCACATTGTGAAGGAAATATGCCCTAGAGGCAATAATAAAGTTATTATTTATTTCCTCATATCATGATAAATGTTTATTATTCATGCTAGAATTGTATTAACCGGAAACATAATACATGTGTGAATATATAGACAAACAGAGTGTCACTAGTATGCCTCTACTTGACTAGCTTGTTAATCAAAGATGGTTATGTTTCCTAACCATGAACAAGGAGTTGTTATTTGATTAACAAGGTCACATCATTAGTTGAATGATCTGATTGACATGACCCATTCCTTAGCTTAGCACACGATCGCTTAGTATGTTGCTATTGCTTCCTTCATGACTTATACATGTTCCTATAACTATGAGATTATGCAACTCTGCTTGCCGAGGAACACTTTGGGTACTACCAAACGCCACAACGTAATCGGGTGATTATAAAGGAGTACTACAGTGTGTCTCCAAAGGCAAATGTTGGGTTGGCGATTTCGAGATTAGGATTTGTCACTCCGAATGCCTGAGAGGTATCTCTGGCCCTCTCGTAATGCACATCACTTAAGCCTTGCAAGCATTGTAACTAATGAGTTAGTTACGAGATGATGTATTACTGAACGAGTAAAGAGACTTGCTGTAAACTAGATTGAACTAGGTATTGATACCGACGATCGAATCTCGCAAGTAACATACCGATGACAAAGGAACAACGATGTTGTTATGCGGTCCGACCGATAAAGATCTTCAGAGAATATGTAGGAACCAATATGGGCATCCAGGTCCCGCTTATTGGTTATTGACCGAGACGGTCTCGGTCATGTCTACATTGTTCTCGAACCGTAGGGTCCGTGACGCTTAAGGTTTCATGGATGCTTATATTATGAGTTTATGAGTTTTGATGTACCGAAGGAGTTCGAGTCCCGATGAGATCGGGACATGACGAGGAGTCTCAAATGGTCGAGACGTAAAGATCGATATATTGGACGACTATATTCGAGTTCGGAAAGGTTCCGAGTCATTCGGTATTTTTCGGAGTACCGGAGAGTTACGGAATTCTCCCGGAGAAGTATTGGCCTTATGGGCCATACGGAAAGAGAGAAAGGCTGCTGGGAGGTGCGGCCTCCTTGCCCTAGTCCGAATTGACTAGGGAGAGGGCGCCTTCCTTCCTTCCCTCTCTCTTCCCTTTCCTAGTCTCCTACCCTCCTACATGGAAGGATCCCTAGTTGGACTAGGAAGGGGAATCCTACTCCCTGGGAGTAGGACTCCCCACTGGCGCCTCCCTAGGCCGGCCTCCTCCTCCCTCCTCCTTTATATACGGGGCAGGGGGCACCCCATAGACACACAAGTTGATCCTTGAGATCGCTCTCAGCCGCAGGTGCCCCTCCACCATAATCCACCTCGTCATATCGTCAGCGGTGCTTAGGCGAAGCCCCGCGCCGGTAGAACATCAAGATCGCCACCACGCCGTCGCGGTCGACGGAACTCTCTCCCCGAGCTTTGCTGATCGGAGCCCGAGGAGCGCCACCGAGCTGTACGTGTCAAGAACTCGAGGCGCCGGAGTAACGGCGCTGGGATCGGTTGATCGCGAGGAGAACGACGACTACTTCCTCTACGTTGTGATCGCTCGCCGGGTTCACGAGGGTACGAGACAACACTCTCCCCTCGCTATGCATCACCATGATCTTGCGCGTAGCGAGGAAATTTTTGAAATTACTACGCTCCCCAACAAAGGGTATCCGAGCCTAGGTTTTATGCGCTTGATGTTATATGCACGAGTAGAACACAAGTGAGTTGTGGACGATATAAGTCATACCGCCTACCAAAGATGTCATACTTTGGTTCAGCGGTATTGTGAGATGAAGCGGCCCGACCGACATTACGCCAGACGCTTACGCGAGACTGGTTTCACCGCTACGAGCACTCGTGCTTAAAGGTGACCGCGGGTGTCCGCCTCTCTCACTTTAGTTGAACCGAGTGTGACTACGCCCGTCCTTGAGAAGGTTAAACGGAGTCTATTTGACAAACTATCGCTGTGGTTTTGATGCGAGGTGAGATTGGTTCTTGCTAAGCCCGTAGCAGCCACGTAAAATTTGCAACAACAAAGTAGAGGACGCCTAACTTGTTTTTGCAGGCATGTTGTGATGTGATATGGTCAAGACGTGATGCTATATTTTATTGTATGAGATGATCATGTTTTGTAACCTGTTATCGCAATCGGCAGGAGCCATATGGTTGTCGCTTATTGTATGAAATGCAACGCTCTGTAATTGCTTTTACTTTATCACTAAGCGGTAGCGATAGTCGAGAAGCAATAGATGGCGAAACGACAACGATGCTACGATGGAGATCAAGGTGTCGCGCCGGTGACGATGGTGATCATGATGGTGCTTCGAGATGGAGATCACAAGCACAAGATGATGATGGCCATATCATATCACTTATATTGATTGCATGTGATGTTTATCCTTTATGCATCTTATCTTGCTTTGATTGACGGTAGCATTTTAAGATGATCTCTCACTAAAATTATCAAGTAGTGTTCTCCCGAGTATGCACCGCTGCCAAAGTTCGTCGTGCCTGCACACCACGTGATGATCGGGTGTGATAAGCTCTCACGTCCATCTACAACGGTGCAAGCCAGTTTTGCACACGCAGAATACTCAGTTATACTTGACGAGCCTAGCATATGCAGATATGGCCTCGAACACGGAGACCGAAAGGTCGAAAGCGTGAATCATATAGTAGATATGATCAACATAAGATGTTCACCATTGAAAACTACTCCATCTCACGTGATGATCGGTTATGGTTTAGTTGATTTGATCGCGTGATCACTTAGATGACTAGAGAGATGTCTGCTCAAGTGGGAGTTCTTAAGTAATATGATTAATTGAACTTAAATTTATCATGAACTTAGTCCCGTAGTATTTTGCAAATTATGTTGTAGATCAATAGCTCGCGTTGTTGCTTTCATATGTTTGTTTTTGATATGTTCCTAGAGAAAATTGTGTTGAAAATGTTAGTAGCAATGATGCGGATTCGATCCGTGATCGGAGGTTTATCCTCATTGCACGCAAGAATTATGTCCTTAATGCACCGCTAGGTGACAGACCTATTAGCAGAGAGTAGATGCAAACGTTATGAACGCTTGGCTAGCTCAATATGATGACTACTTGATAGTTTATGCACCATGCTTAACAGCTTAGAATCGACTTCAAAGATGTTTTGAACGCCATGGACCATATGAGATGTTCCAGAGTTGAAGTTAATATTTCAAGCAAATACCCGAGTTGAGAGATATGAAGTCTTCAACAAGTTCTATAGCTAAAAGATGGAGGAGAATCGCTCAACTAGTGAGCATGTGCACGATTGTCTGGTACTACAATCGCTTGAATCAAGTGGGAGTTAATCTTCCGTATAAGATAGTGATTGATGAATTTTTCAGTCACCATCACCAAGTTAGTAGAACTTCGTGATGAACTATAGTATGCAAGGGATGATGAAAATGATTCCCGAGTTCTTCGTGATGTTGAAATCGACGAATGTAGAAATCAAGAAAGAGCATCAAGTGTTGATGATTGACAAGACCACTAGTTTCAAGAAAAGGGCAAAGGAAAGAAAGGAACTTCAAGTGGAAAGACAAGCAAGTTGTCACTCCCGCCAAGAAGCTCCAAAGCCTGAAACCGAAGTGCTTACACCGCAAAGGAAATGGTCACCGAAGCGAAAATGCCCTGAATATTTGGTGGATAAGAAGATGGCAAAGTGAACAAAGGTATATTTGATATACATGTTATTGATGTGTACTTTACTAGTGTTTATAGCAACCCTTCGGTATTTGGTACTTCGTTCAGTTAAGAGTAGTAACTCAAACGGAGTTGCGTATAAAATGTAAACTAGTTAAGGTGAAGTGACGATGTGTGTTGAAAGTAGTTTCAAGATTGATATGATCATCATCGCACACCCCTATACTTTCGGGATTAGTGTTGAACCTAAATAAATGTTATTTGGTGTTTATGCTGAGCATGAATATGATTTGATCGTGTTTATTGCAATACGGTTATTCATTTAAGTAAGAGAATAAACTGTTGTTCTGCTTACATGAATAAAACCTTATATGGTTACACACCCAATGAAAATGGTTCATTGATCTCGATCGTAGTGATACACATATTCATAATATTGAAACCAAAAGATGCAAAGTTAATAATGATAGTGCAACTTATTTGTGGTAATCGCCGCTTATGTCATATTAGTGTAAAGCGATGAAGAAACTCCATGCCGATGGGATTTTGGAATCACTTGATTATGAATCACTTGATGCTTATGTAACCATGCCTCATGGGCAAGATGACTAAAACTCCGCTTCTCCGAACAAAGGAGCGAGCAACCGACTTATTGGAAATAATACATACCGATGTATGCGATCCAATGAGTGTTAAGGCTCATGGGTATCGTATTTTCGACCTTCACAGATGATTTGAGCAGATATGGGTATATCTACTTGATGAAACATAAGTCCGAAATAGTTGAAAGGATTCAAAGAATTTCAGAGTGAAGTGGAAAATCATCGTGACAAGAAAATAAGGTTTCTACGATTTGATCATGGGACAAATATTTGAGTTACGAAGTTTGGTCTTCAATTAAAACAATGTGGAATAGTTTCACAAATTCATGCCACCGGAACACCAGATCATAATGGTGTGTCCGAACGCCATAACCGTATTTTATTGGATATAGTACAATCTATGATGTTTCTTACCGATTTACTAATGTCGCTTTTGGGATCATGCATTAGAGACAACTGCATTCACGCTAAATAGGGCACCATCTAAACTGCTGAGACGACACTATATGAACTGTGGTTTAGCAAGAAACCAAAGTTGTCGCTTTCTTAAAGTTTGGGGCTGCATGCTTATGTGAAAAAAGTTTCATCCTGATAAGCTCAAACCCAAATCGAGAAATGTGTCTTCATAGGATACCCAAAGGAGACAGTTGGGTACACCTTCTATCACAGATCCAAGGCAAGACATTCGTTGTTAAGAATGGATCCTTTCTAGAGAAGGAGTTTCTCTCAAAGAAGTGAGGGAGGAAAGTAGAACTTGATGAGGTAACAAAGATTAGCTCCCTTATTGGAAAGTAGTTCATCACAGTAAATTGGTTCCTGTGACACCTACACCAATTAGTGAGGAAGTTAATGATGATGATCATAAAACTTCAGATCAAGTTACTACCGAACCTCGAGGGTAAACAGAGTGAGATCCGCACTGAGTGGTACGGTAATCCTGTTCTCGAGGTCGTGTTACTTGACCATGACAAACCTACTTAACTATGAGGAAGCGATGATGAGCCCAGATTCCGCAAAATGGTTTGAGGCCATGAAATCTGAGATATGATCCATGTATGAGAACAAAGTATGGATTTTGATGGATTTGCCCGATGATCGGCAAACCATAGAAAATAAATGGATCTTCAAGAGGAAGACGGACGCTGATAGTAGTGTTACTATCTACAAAGCTCGACTTGTTGCAAAAAGGTTTTCGACAAAGTTCAAGATGTTGACTACAATGAGATTTTTCTCAATCAGAGCGATGCTTAAGTCTGTCCGAATCATGTTAGCAATTGCCACAATTTATGAAATTTGGCAAATGGATGTAAAAACTGCATTCTCTGAATGGTTTTCTCGAGGAAGAGTTGTATATGATGCAACCAGAAGGTTTTTTCGATCCAAAGGAGCTAACAAAGTGCAAGCTCCAGCGATCCATCTATGGACCGTGCAAGCATCTCGAGTTAGAATATACGCTGATGAGTTGATCAAAGCATATAGTTTTGCATGCATTATGGTGAAGCCTCAGATTTACTAGAAAGTGAGTGGGAGCACTACAACATTTCGATAAGTATATGTGAATGACATATTGTAGATCGGAAATAATGTAGAATTATTCGCAAAGCATAAAGGAGTGTTTGAAAGAAGTTTTTCAAAGAAAGACCTCGTGAAGCTGTTATATATTGAGCATCAAGATCTATAGAGATAGATCAAGATGCTTGATAAGTTTTTTCAATGAGTACATACCTTGACAAGATTTTGAAGTAGTTCAAATGGAAATACCAAAGAAAGAGTTCTTGCCTCGTGTTACAAGGTGTGAAATTGAGTAAGACTCAAAACCCGACCACGGCAGTAAGATAGAAAGAGAATGAAAGTCATTCCCTATGCCTTGGCCATAGGTTCTATAAAGTATGCCATGTTGTGTACCGATCTATTGTATACCCCTGCACCGAAGTTTGGCAAGGAGTACAATAGTGATCTAGGAGTAGATCATCGACAGCGGTCAAAATTATCCTTAGTGGAATAAGGATATGTTTCTCGATTATGGAAGTGACAAAAGGTTCGCCGTAAAGGGTTACGCCGATGCAAGTTTTGACACCGATCCGATGACTCTAAGTCTCGATCTAGATACATATTGAAAGTGGAGCAATTAGCTAGAGTAGCTTCAGCGCAGAGTATGTAGACATAGAAAATTGCAAAATACATAACGGATCTGAATGTGAAAGACCCGCACTAAGACTCTCTCACAAGCAAAACATGATCACACCTTAGTACTCTTTGGGTGTTAATCACATAGCGATGTGAACTAGATTATCAATCTAGTAAACCCTTTGGGTGTTGGTCACATGGCGATGTGAACTATGGGTGTTAATCACATGATGATGTGAACTATCGATGTTAATCACATGGTGATGTGATCTAGATTATTGACTCTAGTGCAAGTGGGAGATCAAGGAAATATGCCCTAGAGGCAATAATAAAGTTATTATTTATTTCTCATATCATGATAAATGTTT
>JAHHZJ010006012.1:0-30815 GCA_021437245.1 Aegilops speltoides | reverse complement strand
TTAAAATGTTTGCGAATTAAATTATATTCACGAATTCCAAATGTTCGTGCATTTGAAAACAATCGTGATACAAAAAGTTTGCAAATTGGAAAAGATACTATCATAAATTTAGAAAATGTTCACGAAAATTATAAAGAAAATGCAAACCCCAGAAAAATGAAACCAAGAGAAACCGGTGAAGAAAAAGGAAATAAAACCTCTGGACTATGCCCTGGCAGCCTGAGTTAATTGAACGGTCTCTTTCTGATTCAGCCCATATATGAATGGGGTTTACTTTTAGCCGAAGGCACTGGCCGACCCAACGTAGCCCATCTGCTGAAACTGTAAGTGGAAGTGGAGGAGCCTGCCTGTGTCGATCGACGATACTGCCTGAACTCAGTGCGGTCTTCGCTTTGCTTCGGCGAGTGGACTGCGCCATCTATCCCTGAGCTTTACAGAAAAAGGGTGGAGTAGAGTGCGGAGATGCGAGGCCAAATTGCCGAATCGAGAGAGACATCCACATACTGCCGCAGAAAGTACAGATTGGGATTCCGTTTCTTTCACAACAATGCTTGAGAGTTTCATGCCTTCCGGTGTACGCACGTGTCTCATCCATCCATCCTTCCAAACGAGTAAACAAAGAAAACAAAGCGAATAAGCAACGTTAGCTAATGGACAACAAAGACGATGACCGACCGTTGCCCGCGCCGTGGATACTGCCTAATGTTCAGACTGTTTACGCGTCCCAGTCTCGGCATAGAGCTCCGTCGACAAAACCCCGAGACGAGGCAGGGCTGACTGCCACGGGCCCGCCGCGTAGGGGACGGGATGCAGCCAGCTGTCGGTGTACTAGAGTAGGGTACCCTGTATCCCGAACTTGCAGACACGGCAGCCGCATACCTCAAGCAAAGAAGACTTGCCACGACCGCCAAGATCCTCCGTGGTTCTTTTGGAGCCATTCAAGAACAAAGTGTTCAAGCCAATGACAAGACCCCAAGAAGAGGAGCTTGCTTAAAAGCCAACCAAGGCATTTCAAGAAACTTGCCGCGACGCCACGCCGTATCCTAAGCGTAAGGTGAGCGACAAACTTCCCGGACGCGACAAGACAACAATCATGCAGAAGGCGCTTTGCCGCGCAAGTTACCACTGCATGCGGCTTCCAAGACATCCACCAACGTGTCGCCTCGACCTTTTCAGCGCGCTGGGCAAGAAGTCAGGTACCAATGGCAGGAGGCGGCAAGCGGCGCCGACAAGATTGCCATCGTGGCGAAGCGCGGCGCTCGACGTCCCTTTTCGCATCTGCTTTACGGCATACAGACGGGCATTTAATGCCTTTGTCCCCGCCCGTGGTTAGGTAGGATACATTGTACAAGTAGTTGTACCAACCGCAATTCCTTTCCAAAGATTACTTTGCATGCGCTACACTGTCGCTAATTTCTTTACATATATAAAAGAGGCCCATGCGCAACGTAGGGGTTCGCGTTTAAAAGACTCATGCTCGGTTCGTTAGTAAATGTGTATCAGAGCATTCAATACCCCCGAGCAAGAACACAATACAAACAACAAAGCAAAGAATAGAGTATTATTCTCTTCGAGTTCAACCGGTTAAATGCGGTGCTTCGCCGATCTACTTTCGCGTACACTCCGCCTCGCCGAACCGGAAGGGCCCCGCCTCAGAGGTGTTCGCTCTCACGACATCTATGGCGCCGCCGTAGGGGCCGAGGTTGTGTGAACCTGATCCGCGCTCACGTGAGCTAGATCTTCATCATCTTCATCGACATGCCACCAAGAAGAAGGCTTCAAGTGGTCGCTTATCCACGCCGATCCCACCGCCGCCGAGCAAACAGGGCGGGTAGACGCCCGCGAGGAACGGGCGCTGCCGAGGGAGCTTCACGGCCGCCAGTCCAAGGACAAGGCTACATGCACTTCTGCGTCTGTGACATGCACCGCGCCTATCTCAGAGGTGCGGATCAATCAGCGCATGGTACTCTCGCGACTATATGTTCGCGGACCGAGATCGAGCCAGGATCTCGGATGCTCGCCCAAGATGCGCCGCAAACATGCCGGGCACAGCAAGACACGGCCGCTCGACGAGATGTCGCCCTTCTAACATAGTTAGAAGTTCGAGCATATCCCGCCTCGAACCGCTTCGCCACCGCCACCCAAAACTTCGAAGAAGCTTTGGCACGAGCTCAATCGCCTCGGATTACCCTCCAACGGCGACAAGATCGATTTAATGGAGGGCCACCATTCGTAGTCTCATCGGCTTCGCTTAACGGCGACACCCGCCGCGTACCGGTCGCATCGCACCATGGCAAGATTGCTGTGCACAAACCGTGGCGATAAGACCGTGGGGTGCAAACACCTGCACTCTCCACCTCAAGGCTAAGATCGCCGACCGCCGTCAACCTCGACAATGACTCCACCTGGCCATCAGATCCACGAAGCTCGCCGCGATCAGCGCCAAGTTCTTCACGAACGACAAAGAAGAAGACGCCAGCATTCAAGATTGCCGTCAAGAGAAGCAAGGCTAATCGATTCACAGCTGGGCCCACCGTCGACATGCATGCGCCAGGAACCAGCGACTTGTCAGACGCTGTAGGTCGCCTCTGCTCACTGCGTGAGTCATGGGCGAGTCCAAAGGGCTCAAAGATGAAGAATTTCAAACCAGATGTACCAGAGAAGTATGATGACAAGTTGCACCTGCCGGTGTTCCTCAAAGATCTACACCATCGCGGGTGCAAGCCGCCGGGGCGAGACGACAAGATCGCTGCTAACTACTTCTCTACCGGTGCTAAAACCCAATGTCGTCCTCGCTCATGCACTTGCCGCCAACCCATATCCTCCTGGCAGTATCTATGCCATCAGCTTGTCGGCGCTTTATAGGCGCCACAAGCCTCATGGCCAAGAGAGCGATCTTCATCCGCCGCCCAATGAAGGAGAGCCCCGCAAGTACATTCGTAGATTCAGCTAAGTACAACAAGAACATCTCAGATGTCCACCTCGCCGCTGGTCATCGCTGCTCCATCGAACGCAAAACCGCAGGATGCGGAGGAGATGGTGATGTGCAAGATCGTAGACATCGTGAGCTATATGCCCTAGCCGACTAAGTGTGCACGCACGAGGAAGGAGGAAACTCCCGGAGAAAACACAGAGCAGGGGGATTCGACAATGAGGATGCCGCCTCAAGCAAGGAAAAACCGCGGCGAACAATGTAAAGAAGAAAGGCAAAGATGTGCTAGTCGCTGAGCAGCCCGCAACGGAGGTGGCGCCAAGGAAGCCGGTCGCGGGCGGCCACGACAAGGTGACAGGGCCCGCAAGCAATACCGCAAGATCCACCGCACTAAGGGCCATGATTCCGTGAGCCGCAAGAAGGTCGAGCAAAGCTTGTCGAGCAAAGAAAAGCCTCGAGTACGAGCGACGCGACAAGGAGAAGGCCCAAGAAGGTACCGAGGATCCGGCAAGAAACGCCCCGCCGGGGAGGACGCTGCGGTAAGGCTAAGCAGCGGCAAGGAGATGACTCTCCCCGCGCCGCTATAAGGATGAAGATGAAGACGAAGATGAAGATATGGATGATGACGCGGCCGATGAGCAGGAGTTTCGTAAAGCCACGAGGTCTCGTGGCGCTGACGGCGGCAGCCTCAGATACTTCGCACCGCCACTTCGCAAAGGTGCGGGAAGTCAATGCGCGTAACCACCCGCCGAGTCACGCGAAGCCCTCGAAATGGTCCAAAGACGCTTATCATCTTTGATATTGAGGACCACCTCATCGTGATAATCGCGGTCCGGTGCTTGCCGATATTGGTTTCACCAACCATCCGCAACCTCAAGGTCACTAAGATGCTAGTTGACGGCGGGCCGCTTGAACCTCGATCTCCTCCGCACTCCGTAAACTCCGCATCCCCGACAATGAAGCTCAAGAGACCGCACATTCCAAGGAATCAACCCGGAAGGAGCAAGTCAAGGGAAAGATCACGCTGCCGTGACATTTGGCACGAAGTTGAACTTCGTGGATCGAGAGGGTCACTTTTGACGTTGTCGACTTTCCATTGCCTTTACAATGGGATACGGCCGCCCAACAAGACGCCAAATTCATGGCAGCTCTTACTATGCATACAACGATCAAGACGCCAGCCCGATAAGTGTCATCTCCGCCCTCGGGCGATAAGAAGGATGCTCTTATCAGGCCGACAAGATCTACGGGAAGCAAGAGCCGCAGCGAACGCAAGTCACTTGTCACCGAAGCTCCTGAGGGAAGAAGAAGACCAAGTCCGCAAGAGTTCTCGATGCCCACTCAAGAAGCGCACCTCTTCGAGTGCCGCGCCACCGCCGAGGACACACCATAGAGCTCCACCGCAAGTGTAAGAAGGCAATGGCAGCTCCGCCAGACCAAGAAGGTGTCCTCCATGAGGACAAGACCGGTGGTACCTTCACCATCGCCACCACTCGACCCTAAATAGGAAAGCGCCGCTGCTTTCCCCGCGCTAACATTGACGGTTTGCGTGGCAACCGCCCCGACATCCCCGTGTTCCTGTGAAAGTAATCGAGCACCATCTTGCCGCCTGTCCTCGCGCGCGCCCACAAGCGTAAAGTCGAAACAAGCAAAGGAGCGCCAAGAATTCATCGCAGAAGAAATCAAGAAATTGGAAGCAAAGCAGTTCGCCGAGGAGTGCTCCATCCTACGTGGTTGGTTAATCTTGTGGTCGGTAAGAAGGCAAACGGAAATGGAGGCTTTGTATTGACTTTACCGATGTTAATAAAGCTTGTCCCAAAGACCCATTTCCCCGCCGCATCGACCGTGATTGTCGACTCCACTACCGAATGTGACTTGCTTTCATTTCTGACGATACCAGATACCATCGATCTTCATGGCAAGAGGATGAGGAGAAGACCGCATTCATCACTCCATGTGGCACATACTGCTTGCACGGATGCCTTTCGGTTTGAAGAATGCCGGTTCAACATTTGCAAGAGTAGTCCATGACGCTTTTGAGCCACAAATACACGTAAATGTGGAAGTTTACATGGATGACATAGTGCTCAAGAGCAAGGACAAGGCAACTCGATACAAGATTTAGATGAGACCTTTGCAAATCACAAGAAGATCAACCTTAAGCTCAACCCCGAGAAGTGTGTGTTTGGAGTCCCTCCGCAAGCTTCTCGTGTTCTTCGGTCGCCGGGAATCGGGCCAATCCTGACAAGATCAAGGCCATCGAAAGCGATTGAAGCACCAAAGCGCCAAGGATGTACGGCGGCTTGCCGGTTATGGGTCGCTCAAGAAGTTTATCTCTAAGTCTGCTGAAGCTCGCCGCTTTTTCAAAATATTGAAAAGGCAGGTCCAATGAAATGGACTCCGAAGCGGAGGTCGCGCCGCAGACTTGAAGAGATACTGCCCTCCACTCCAATACTTGTCGCACCTAAGCCACAAGAGAAGTTGTTGCAGATAGCAAAGAACCAATCAAGTGGTTAGTGTCTGCGTTAGTAGCGAGAGGAGAGGCGACGATGAGCCAAGAACCACGGCATGCAATCCAAATGCAAGGTGGGGCTTCACCGCAAGCAAGCTCGACCCGACAGGGTGGATCTCAAGCAGCGCATGAGGAGGTGCAAGAAAATGGTGCAGCGCTCAGCTTACCTTATCGCCTCCTCCTCGCAGGGGCTAGGTCAAGGTACTGTGTGCGTAAATTGCTCGCCTTCTCATGGCTCCTCGAGAAGCTCGCGCCATTACTTCCAAGCACATGAGATCACAGCTTGTCACCATTTTCCTCTCAAGAGGATACCGCAGAATCCGTGGCTAACAGCAGATCGCCGAGTGGGCACCGAACTCGCTGCTTTGGCCTCAAGTTTGAGAGCACTTCAACTATCCAGAGCCGAGCATTGGCGTAATTCATAGCAGAGTGGACGCCAACACCGTGATGAAGAAATTCCGTAAATGAGCATCCCCGCCAAGGAGGCAGTAAAGAGTGGTTGATGTACTTTGATGGTGCCTTCGCCGCAAGGCGCCGTGCGCGCGGCATACTTGTCGCACTCCACCGAGAGCACCTCAAGCACGTAGTCCGATGCACTTTCCCAAGGAGCAAGCAACAAACAATACCGCAGAGTATGAAGGTTCTCTTGCTTCGGCCTCGTGATCGTAAGGCACCTTGGGATCAAGAAGCTCATTGTCGTGGGTGACTCACAGCTTGTCGTCCGCCAAGTGAACAAGAATTATCAGAGTCCGCTGATGGAAGCTTACGCTGATGAGGTGAGAAAGTTAGAAGAGCACTTTGACGGCCGATACATGGAACATGTTCTCGAGAGTCGAGAACGACATTGCCGATGGCTCGTCAAGCGCGCCGCACTTAAGTTACCTCAGGAACCAGGATCTTTGTGCTCAAGCTAACTCAACCATCTCAGAACGCCATCAACTCGACAGAGCAAGAAGAGGAAGTTGATTCGGCAACTACTTTCCCAAGCAGCTCCTAAGCCGCCGCCAAGAAGGTCCCCAAGATCAACACCACAGGCCGAGGAGCAGTCGCTTCCCAAGAAACCCTAGGTTTGTCCCTGTCAAGCGCACGCCACGACAGTTTTGCTCCGCAAGCATGCCGGGAACATCAAGTCTCTACCGAGCCGCAGTTTCTCGCCAGAGAAGTGGATGTTCATGCGCAAAGATATGTGCCTTTAGTCCTGTTGTCGAGCCGCAAGCTCCAAAGATCGGCACAAAGAGATTGTCCGCTTCTTCAGCATGTGAGAACTTCCCAAGAGCAAGAAGAAGCGTAAAGAGTAGCCCGGCATTCAAGTATGTACTAGCTTTGTTGACAACACACCGCATGTAAGAAGACTCAACAAGGTGAAATTGAAGTGTATTCACCAGAAGACGGACAAAAGTGCTGCGCGAGATACATGGAGGTATATGTGGTCACCATTATCAAGAAGAGCACTTGCAAGAAAGCTGCTCCTAAGAAGGTTTCTTTTTGCCGACAGCCTCCCGTGATGCAAATCGCACAAGGCACCAAGTGTGAAGCGCATTAGCCCATTCCAAGGTGATACACCACCAGCTCAAGCTCTCCAGATGATCCCTTTATCTCGCCATTTTCGGTCCTGGGAGTTTCACATCCTCGCCCTTTCCCCGAAGTCGTTTGGGCTTTGAGTACTTGTACGCTGTAATCCCAAGTTCACAAAGTGGCCGGAAGTGAAGCAGTAAAGGAGGAAGGTGACAAGACAACAAGCAATAAGTTCTTCGTGTCGATTGTTTGCCGCTTTCGGTCCCTTACCAGATCATCACCGACAACGGCACCCAATTCACGAGCCACACCTTCATGTAGTACGCCCATTTATCTTGGCGCCAAGGTTCATTTCGCTCGCTGTTCACCGAGAAGCAACGGTCAAGCCGGAGAGGGCAATGTGTCAAGTGTCTGCATGGGCTCAAGACCAGATCTTCGGCTGGAAGGCGTTAAGCGCGAAAGAACTGGATTGAGGAGTCGCTGGGTGGTTCTTTGGTCGATCAAAGACGACGCCAAATCGAGCCACCGGCCGCACACCTTTTCGCCTCTAGTCTATGGAGCAGGCGCAGTTCTCCCCACTTTAACTCGTGGATAACGTGGTCACCTCAAGTGCTCGCTGAAGGAAATATGCCCTAGAGGCAATAATAAAGTTATTATTTATTTCCTTATTTCATGATAAATGTTTATTATTCATGCTAGAATTGTATTAACCGGAAACATAATACATGTGTGAATATATAGACAAACAGAGTGTCACTAGTATGCCTCTACTTGACTAGCTTGTTAATCAAAGATGGTTATGTTTCCTAACCATGAACAAGGAGTTGTTATTTGATTAACAAGGTCACATCATTAGTAGAATGATCTGATTGACATGACCCATTCCATTAGCTTAGCACACAATCGCTTAGTATGTTGCTATTGCTTTCCATGACTTATACATGTTCCTATGACTATGAGATTATGCAACCCTGCCATCGGAGGAACACTTTGGTGCTACCAAACGTCACAACGAAT
Organism: Aegilops speltoides; assembly: GCA_021437245.1. Taxonomy (NCBI): domain Eukaryota; kingdom Viridiplantae; phylum Streptophyta; class Magnoliopsida; order Poales; family Poaceae; genus Aegilops; species Aegilops speltoides. Next base: position 22,839 of record JAHHZJ010006012.1, on the reverse strand, counting down.
CGGGTGATTATAAAGGAGTACTACAGGTGTCTCCAAAGGCGTATGTTGGGTTGGCGATTTCGAGATTAGGTTTTGTCACTCCGATTGCTCTGGAGAGGTATCTCGGCCCTCTCGTAATACACATCACTTAAGCCTTGCAAGCATTACAACTAATGAGTTAGCTGTGAGATGATGTATTACGAACGAGTAAAGAGACTTGCCAAGAACTAGATTGAACTAGGTATTGATACCGACGATCGAATCTCGCAAGTAACATACCGATGACAAAGGAACAACGATGTTGTTATGCGGGTCGACCGATAAAGATCTTCAGAGAATATGTAGGAACCAATATGGGCATCCAGGTCCCGCTATTGGTTATTGACCGAGACGGTCTCGGTCATGTCTACATTGTTCTCGAACCGTAGGGTCCGCACGCTTAAGGTTTCATGACAGCTATATTATGAGTTTATGTATTTTGATGTACCAAGGAGTTCGAGTCCTGATGAGATCACGGACATGACGAGGAGTCTCAAATGGTCGAGACATAAAGATTGATATATTGAACGCCTATATTTGAGTTCGAATGGTTCCGAAGTCATTCGGTATTTTTCGAGTACCGAGAGGTTACGGAACCCCCGGGAGTATATGGGCCTTATTGGGCCTTACGGAAAGGAGAAGAGGCCAAAGGAAGAAGGCGCTGCAGCCTCTAGTCCGAATAGGACAGGGAGAAGCCCCCGCCTTCCTCCTCTCCCCCCTCTTCCCTTCTCCTAGTCCAACTAGGAAGGGGGAGGATCCTACTCCCTGGAGGGAGGACTCCTGTTGCGCGCTTCTCCTTGGCCGCCTCCCTCCCTCTCCTTTATATACGGGGCAGGGGGCACCTTAGGCACAAGACACAAGTTTGATCGTGAGATCGCTCCTTAGCCGCAGCGGTGCCCTCCACCATATTCCACCTCCGTCATATCGTCGCTGCTTAGGCGGCTCGCGCCGGTGAGAACATCAAGATCGCCACCACGCCGTCAGGCCGACGAACTCTCTCGACACTCGGCTGGATCGGAGTACGAGGGACGCCATCGAGCTGTACGTGTGTCAAGAACTCGGGGCGCCGGAGTAACGGCGCCGATCGGTCGGATCGCGAGGAGAACGCACACTACTTCCTCTACGCCAGATCGCTTCCGCTTCGGCTCTACAAGGGTATGTAGACAACACTCTCCCTCTCGCTGCTATACATCACCATGATCTTGCGTGTGCGAGGAATTTTTTGAAATTACTACGCTCCCCAACAAAGGGCATCCGAGCCTAGGTTTTTATGGTTTGATGTTTTGCACGAGTAGAACACAAGTGAGTTGTGGGCGATACAAGTCATACTACCTACCAAAGATGTCATACTTTGGTTCAGCGGTATTGTGAGATGAAGCGCCCGGACCGACATTACGCCAGACGCTTACGCGAGATCTGGTTTCACCGCCACGAGCACTCGCTTTTAAAGGTGACCGTGGGTGTCTGCTCTCTCACTTTAGTTGAACTGAAAGTGCTACGCCCGTCCTTGAGAAGGTTAAAATGGAGTCTATTTGACGAAGTATCGCTGTGGTTTTGATGCGAGGTGAGATTGGTTCTTGCTTAAGCCCGTAGCAGCCACGTAAAATTTGCAACAACAAAGTAGAGGACGCCTAACTTGTTTTTGCAGGGCATGTTGTGATGTGATATGGTCAAGACGTGATGCTATATTTTATTGTATGAGATGATCATGTTTTGTAACCGGTTATCGGCAATCGGCAGAGCCATATGGTTGTCGCTTATTGTATGAAATGCAATCGCTTCAGTAATTGCTTTACTTTATCACTAAGCTGTAGCGATAGTCGAGAAGCAATAGATGGCGAGACGACAACGATGCTACGATGGAGATCAAGGTGTCGCTACGGTGACGATGGTGATCACGATGGTGCTTCAAGATGGAGATCATGAAGCACAAGATGATGATGGCCATATCATATCACTTATATTGATTGCATGTGATGTTTATCCTTTATGCATCTTATCTTGCTTTGATTGACGGTAGCATTTTAAGATGATCTCTCACTAAATTATCAAGAAGTGTTCTCCCGAGTATGCACCGCTACCAAAGTTCGTCGTGCCTGCACACCACGTGATGATCGGGTGTGATAAGCTCTACGTCCATCTACAACGGGTGCAAGCCAGTTTTGCACACGCGAATACTGTTAAACTTGACGAGCCTAGCATATGCAGATATGGCCTCGAACACGGAGACCGAAAGGTCGAGCGTGAATCATATAGTAGATATGATCAACATAAGATGTTCACCATTGAAAACTACTCCATCTCACGTGATGATCGGTTATGGTTTAGTTGATTTGGTCACGGATCACTTAGATGACTAGAGAGATGTCTATCTAAGCGGAGTTCTTAAGTAATATGATTAATTGAACTTAAATTTATCATGAACTTAGTCCCGTAGTATTTTGCAAATTATGTTGTAAGATCAATAGCTGCGCTTGTTGCTTTCATATGTTTATTTTGATATGTTCCTAGAGAAAATTGTGTTGAAAAATGTTAGTAGCAATGATGGATTTGATCCGTGATCCGAGGTTTATCCTCATTGCCGCACGTAAGAATTATGTCCTTAATGCACCGCTAGGTGACGCACTCTATTGCAGAGCGTATGCGCACGTTATGAACGCTATTAGCTCAATATGATGACTACTTGATAGTTTTGTGCACCATGCTTTATGGCTTAGAATCGGGACTTCAAAGATGTTTTGAACATCATGGACCATATGAGATGTTCCAGAATTGAAGTTAATATTTCAAGCAAATACCCGAGTTGAGAGATATGAAGTCTCCAACAAGTTCTATAGCTAAAAGATGGAGGAGAATCGTCAACTAGTGAGCATGTGCTCGATTGTCCGGTACTTCAATCGCTTGAATCAAGTGGGAGTTAATCTTCCGATAAGATAGTGATCGATGTAATTCTTCTAGTCACCATCACCAAGTTAGTAGAACTTCGTGATGAACTATAGTATGCAAGGGATGATGAAAATGATTCCCGAGCTCTTCGTGATGTTGAAATCGATGAAGGTAGAAATCAAGAAAGAGCATCAAGTGTTGATGGTTGACAAGATCACTAGTTTCAAGAAAAGGGCAAAGGAAAGAAAGGAACTTCAAGTAGATTGACAAGCAAGTTGTCACTCCACGAAGAAGCCCAAGTCTGAACCAAAGCTCAAACCGAGTGCTTACACCGCAAAGGAAATGGTCATCGAAGCGAACTGCCCTAAATATTTGGTGGATAAGAAGGATGGCAAAGTGAACAAAGGTATATTTGATATACAGTGTTTTGATGTGTGCTTTACTAGTGTTTATAGCAACCCCTGGTATTTGGTACTGGTTCAGTTGCCATAAGAGTAGTAACTCAAACGGAGTTGCGTATAAAATAAACTAGTTAAGGGTGAAGTGACGATGTGTGTTGAAAATAGTTTCAAGATTGATATGATCATCATCACACACCCCTATACTTTCTCGGATTAGTGTTGAACCTAAATAAATGTTATTTGGTGTTTATGCTGAGCATGAATATGATTTGATCGTGTTTATTGCAAACGGTTATTCATTTAAGTAAGAGAATAAACTGTTGTTCTGCTTACATGAATAAAACCTTATATGGTTACACACCCAATGAAAATGGTTCATTGGATCTCGATCGTAGTGATACACATATTCATAATATTGAAACCAAAAGATGCAAAGTTAATAATGATAGTGCAACTTATTTGTGGCAATCGCCGCTTAGGTCATATTGGTGTAAAGCGATGAAGAAACTCCATGTCGATGGGATTTTGGAATCACTTGATTATGAATCACTTGATGCTTGCAAACCGTGCCTTTGGGCAAGATGACTAAAACTCCGCTCTCCTAACAATGGAACAAGCTACGACTTATTGGAAATAATACATACCGATGTATGCGATCCAATGAGTGTTGATGCTCGTGGCAAGTATCGTTATTTTCTGACCTTCACAAGATGATTTGAGCAGATATGGGTATATCTACTTGATGAAACATAAGTCTGAAATAGTTGAAAGGTTCAAAGAATTTCAGAGTGAAGTGGAAAATCATCGTAACAAGAAAATAAAGTTTCACGATCTGATCGTGGAGACGAATATTTGAGTTACGAAGTTTGGTCTTCAATTAAAACAATGTGGAATAGTTTCACAAATTCACGCCACCGAACACCACAATGTTATGGTGTGTCCAAACGTCATAACTCGCACTTTATTGGATAAAGTGCAATCTATGATGTTTCTTACCGATTTACCAATATCGCTTTGGGGATCATGCATTAGAGACAACTGCATTCACGCTAAATTGGGCACCATCTAAACTGCTGAGACGACACTATATGAATCTGTGGTTTAGCAAGAAACCAAAGTTGTCGCTTAAAGTTTGGGGTTGCGATGCTTATGTGAAAAGTTTCATCCCCGATAAGCTCGAACCCAAATCGGAGAAGTGCGTCTTCATAGAATACCCAAAGGAAATTGTTGGGTACACCTTCTATCATAGATCCGAAGGCAAGATATTCGTTGTTTAAGATGGATCCTTTCTAGAGAAGTAGTTTCTCTCGAAAGAAGTGAGTGGGAGGAAAGTAGATCTTGATGAGGTAATTGTACCTTCTCCCTCACTTGAAAGTAGTTTATCGCAGAAACCGGTTTTTGAGACATCTACACCAAATAGTGAGGAAGTTGATGATGTTGATCATGAAACTTCAGATCAAGTTACTACAGAACCTCGTAGATCAACCAGAGTAAGATCCACACCAGAGTGGTACGGTAATCCTGTTCTGGAAGTCATGCTACTAGATCATGATGAACCTACGAACTATGAAGAAGCGATGGTGAGCCCAGATTCCGCGAAATGGCTTGAGGCCATGAAATCTGAGATGAGATCCATGTATGAGAACAAAGTGTGGACTTTGGTGGCGTTGCCCGATGATCGGCAAGCCATAGAAAATAAATGGATCTTCAAGAGGAAGACTACGCCGATAGTAGTGTTACTATCTACAAAGCTCGACTTGTCGCAAAAGGTTTTTTGACAAGTTCAAGGGGTTGACTACGATGAGAGTTTCTCACCAGTATCGATGCTTAAGTCCGTCCGAATCATGTTAGCAATTGCCACATTTTTATGAAATTTGGCAAATGGATAACAAAACCGCATTCCTTAATGGATTTATTAAAGAAGAGTTGTATATGATGCAACCAAAAGGTTTTATCGATCCAAAGGAGCTAACAAAATATGTAGCTCCAAATGATCCATCTATGGACCGGTGCAAGCATCTCGAGTTGGAATACACGCTTTGATAAGTTGATCAAAGATATAGTTTATATGCACTTTTGTATGAAGCCTCAGATTTACAAGAAAGTGAGTGGGAGCACTACAAGATTTCCGATAAGTATATGTATGACATATTGTAGATCGAAATAATATAGAATTATTCTCGAAAGCACAAAGGAGTGTTTGAAAGGAGTTTTCAAAGAAAGACCTCGTGAAGTTGTTATATATTGAGCATCAAGATCTATAGAGATAGATCAAGACGCTTGATAAGTTTTTTTCAATGAGTACATACTTGACAAGATTTTGAAGTAGTTCAAAATGGAACAAATAAAGAAAGAGTTCTTGCTCGTGTTACAAGGTGTGAAATTGAGTAAGACTCAAAACCCGACCACGGCAGTAAGATAGAAAGAGAATGAAAGTCATTCCCTATGCTTTGGCCATAGGTTCTATAAAGTATGCCATGCTGTGTACCGTGATCTATTGTATACCCTACAATCGAAGTTTGGCAAGGAGTATAATAGTGATCTAGGAGTAGATCATCGACAATGGTCAAAATTATCCTTAGTGGAATAAGGATATGTTTCTCGATTATGGAAGTGACAAAAGGTTCGCCGAAGGGTTACGCCGATGCAAGTTTTGACACCGATCCGATGACTCTAAGTCTCGATCTAGATACATATTGAAAGTGGGAGCAATTAGCTAGAGTAGCCAAGCAGAGCATTGTAGACATAGAGAAATTGCAAAATACATAACGGATCCGAATGTGAAAGACCCGCTGACTAAGACTCTCTCACAAGCAAAACATGATCACACCTTAGTACTCTTTGGGTGTTAATCACATAGCGATGTGAACTAGATTACTGAATCTAGTAAACCTTTGGGTGTTGGTCACATGGCGATGTGAACTATGGGTGTTAATCACATGATGATGTGAACTATCGATGTTAATCACATGGTGATGTGATCTAGATTATCGACTTAGTGCAAGTGGGAGATCAAGGAAATATGCCCTAGAGGCAATAATAAAGTTATTATATATTTCATTTCATGATAAATGTTTATCATTCATGCTAGAATTGTATTAACCGGAAACGTGTTGGGGAACGAGTAATTTCAAAAATTTTCCCACGCACACGCAAGATCATGGTGATGTATAGCAACGAGAGGGGAGAGGTTGTCCACATACCCTTGTAGACCCGGCGAAGCGATCACAACGTAGAGGAAGTAGTCGACGCTCTCCTCGCGATCCGACCGATCCCGGCCAAGCATCTCGACGCCCGAAGTTCTTGACACACGACAGCTCGATGACGCCCTCAGATCTCGATCCAGCCGAGTGTCGAGGGAGAGTTTCACAAGACGACGGCGCAGGACGATCTTGATGTTTCACGCGCAGGCTTCGCTTAAGCTTCATGACGGTATAACCGAGGTGGAATATGGTGGAGGGGGCACCGACACGGCTAAGGAACGATCTCAAGATCAACTTGTGTGTTCTAAGGTGCCCCCTGCCTCAGATATAAAGGAGCAAGGGGGAGGGGCCGCCCAAGGGAGGCGCGCCAGGAGTCCTACTCCTCCGAGTAGGATTCTCCAATCCTAGTTGGACTAGGATTCCTGAGGGGGAAGAGAGAGAGGGGGGCCGCCTTCTCCTAGTCCTAGTAGGACTAGGGAAGGGGGAGCGCCACCACCCAGGGCTGGCCCTTCTCCTTTCCACTAAGGCCCATCGAGGCCCATTTACCTCCCGGGGTTCCAGAACCTCCCTAGATTCCAGAATTTCTTTTGCCCGAACCATTCCAACTCCAAACATAGGCTTCCAATATATCAATCTTTATGTCTCGACCATTTCGAGACTCCTCGCCATGTCCGTGATCACATCCGGACTCAACTCCTTCGTACATCAAAATACATAAACTCATAATAACCGCCATCGAAACCTTGCGCATGGACCCTACGGTTCGAGAACAATGTAGACATGACCTAGAACTATTCACGGTCAATAACCAACAGCGGACCTGATGCCCATATTGGTTCCTACATATTCTACGAAGATCTTTATCGGTCGATCGCATAACAACATACGTTGTTCCTTTGTCATCGGTATGTTACTTGCCCGAGATTCGATCGCCGGTATCCAATACCTAGTTCAATCTCGCATCGCAAGTCTCTTTACTCGCTCCGTAATACATCATCTCACAACTAACTCATTAGTTGTAGTGCTTGCAAGGCTTCAAAGATGTGCATTACCGAGAGGGCCCAGAGATACCTCTCCGACAATCGGAGTGACAAAACCTAATCTCAAATACGCCAACCCAACATCTGCCTTTGGAGACACCTAGTACTCCTTTATAATCACCCAGCTTACGCCAGACGCTTGGTAGCACCCAAAGTGTTCCTCCGTAAACGGAGTTGCATAATCTCATAGTTACAGAACATGTATAAGTCATGGATAAAAGCAGAGCAACATACTAAACGATCGTGGTGCTAAGCTAAGGAATGGGTCATGTCAATCGATCATTCTACTAATGATGTGACCTTGTTAATCAAATAACAACTCTTGTTCATGGTCGGAAACATAACCATCTTTGATTAACAAGCTAGTCTAGTAGAGGCATACTAGTGACATGTTGTTTTGTCTATGCATTCACACATGTATCATGTTTCCTGTTAATACAATTCTAGCATGAATGATAAACATTTATCATGAAATAAGGAAATAAATAATAACTTTATTATTGCCTCTAGGGCATATTTCCTTCAGCCTCCCACTTGCACTAGAGTCAATAATCTAGATTACATAGTAATGATTCTAACACCCATGGAGTCTTGGTGCTGATCATGTTTTGCTCGTGGAAGAGGCTTAGTCAACGGTCTCGCAACATTCAGATCCGTATGTATCTTGCAAATCTCTATGTCTCCCACCGACTAAGTCCCGATGGAATTGAAGCGCCTCTTGATGTGCTTGGTCCTCTTGTGAAATCTGGATTCCTTCGCTAAGGCAATTGCTCCAAGATTGTCACGTAAGATTTTCATTGACCCGATGCACTAGGTATGACACCTAGATCGGATATGAACTCCTTCATCCGCATCTTCATTAGCTGCTCCGGTTGCTATGTATTCCGCTTCACATGTAGATCCCGCCACGACGCTTTGTTTAGAACTGCACCAACCGACAGCTCCTCCGCTTAGTGTAAATACGATCCGGTCTCGCGATTTAGAATCGTCCGGATCGTGTCAAAGCTTGCATCAACGTAACTGCCATTTATGAGCTCTTTGTCACCTCCATATACGAGAAACATATCCTTAGTCCTTTTCGTATTTCAGATGTTCTTGACCGCTGTCCAAAGGATCCACTCGATTACTTTGGTACCTCCCTCGCTAGGCTTATAGCAAGGCACACATCGTCTGGTACACAGATTGCATACATGATAGAGCCTATGGTCAAGCATAGGAACATCTTTCATTTTCTCTATCTTCTCGCAGTGGTCGGGCATTGAGTCTTACTCAACTTCACACCTTGTAACACGTGCAAGAACCCTTTCTTTGCTTGATCCATTTTGAACTTCTTCAAAATTTTGTCAAGGTATGTGCTTTGTGAAAGTCCAATTAAGCGCCTTGATCTATCTCTATAGATCTTAATGCCCAATATGTAAGCAGCTTCACCGAGGTCTTTCATTGAAAAACTCTTATTCAAGTATCCCTTTATGCTATCCAGAATTCTATATCATTTCCGATCAGCAATATGTCATCTACATATAATATCGTAAATGCTACAGAGCTCCCACTCACTTTCTTGTAAATACAAAGCTTCTCCAAAAGTCTCAGATAAACCCAAATGCTTTGATCACACTATCAAAGCGCTTATTCCAACTCCGAGATGCTTGCACCAGTCCATAGATGGATCGCTGAGCTTGCACACTTTGTTAGCTCCCTTGATCGATAAAACCTTCTCGTTGCATCATATACAACTCTTCTTCCGTAAATCCATTCAGAATGCGTCTTTACATCCATTTGCCAAATTTCATAATCATAAAATGCGCAATTGCTAACATGATTCGGACGGACTTAAGCATCGCCACGGGTGAGAAGGTCTCATCGTAGTCAATCCCTTGAACTTGTCGAAACCCTTTATGCATAAGTCGAGCTTTATAGACAAGAATATTACCGCCATACGCCTTCTTCTTGAAGATCCACTTGTTTTCTATTGCTTGCCTACCTCGGCAAGTCAACCAAAGTCCATACTTTGTTTTCATACATGGATCCCATCTCGATTTCATGGCCTCAAGCCATTTTATGGAATCTGGCTCACCATCGCTTCTTCATAGTTCGAGGTTCATCATGATCTAGTAGCATGATTTCCGTAACAGGATTACCGCATCACTCGTGCGGATCTTACTCGTTGATCTACGAGGTTCTCAGAGTAACTTGATCTCAAGTTTCATGATCAACATCATCAACTTCCTCACTACTTGGTGTAGGTGTCTCGTAAACCGGTTTCTCGCGATTTAACTACTTTCAAGTAAGGGAGAAGGTACTATTACCTCATCAAGTTCCACTTTCCTCCCACTCACTTCTTTCGAGAGAAACTCCTTCTAGAAAGGATCCATTCTTAGCAACGAATGTCTTGCCTTCGGATCTGTGATAGAAGGTGTACCCAACTGCTTCCTTTGGGTATCCTATGAAGACACATTCGATTTGGGTTCGAGCTTATCAGTTGAAGCTTTTTCACATAAGCATCGTGATCCCCAAACTTTAAGAAACGACAACTTTGGTTTCTTGCCAAACCATAGTTCATAAGGTGTCGCCTCAACGGATTTCGACGGTGTTCTATTCAGGTGAATGCGCCGCCTCTAGAGCATAACCCCAAAACGATAGCGGTAAATCAGAAGAGACATCATAGATCGCACCATATCTAGTAAAGTACGACACGACGCTCGACACACCATTACGCTGTGGTGTTCCGGTGGCGGAGTTGCTAAACTATTCCGCATTGTTTCAAATGTAGACCAAACTCAGAACTCAAATATTCACCTCCACGATCGATCAGAAACTTAATTTTCTTGTTACGATGATTTTCAACTTCACTCAAATTCTTTGAACTTTTCAAACGTTTCAGACTTATGTTTCATTAAGTAGATATACCCATATCTCGCTTAAGTCATCCGTGAAGGTGAGAAAATAACGATATCCGCCACGAGCCTCAACATTCATCGGACCACATACATCTCAGATGTATGATTTCCAACAAATCTGTTGCTTCTCCATAGTACCGAGAACGGTGTTCTAGTCATCTTGCCCATGAGGCACGGTTCGCAAGTGCCAAGTGATTCATAATCAAGTGACTCCAAAAGTCCATCAAGATGGAGTTTCTTCATGCGCTTTACAATCGATATGACCTAAACGGCAAGTACACAAATAAGTTGCACTATCATTATCAACTCGATCTTTTGGTTTCAACATTATGAATATGTGTATCACTACTATCGAGATTCATCAAAATAGACCACCTCAAGGGTGCATGACCATAAAAGATATTACTCATATAAATAGAACAACCATTATTCTCTCGATTTAAATGAATAACCGCCTCGATCAAACAAGATCCAGATATAATGTTCATGCTCAACGCAGCACCAAATAACAATTATTTAGGTCTAAAACTAATCCCAAGGTAGATGTAGAGGTAGCGTCGATCGCGATCACATCGACTTTGGAACCATTTCCCACGCCAGATCGCCACCTCGCCCTTTGCCGTTGTTCGCTAATCCAGTAGTCCCTGCTTCGAGTTGCAAATATTAGCAATGTAACCAAGATCAAATACCCAAAGCTACACGAGCTCTAGTAAGGTACACATCAATAACATGTATATCACATATACCTTTGTTCACCTTGCCATCCTTCTTATCCGCCAAATACTTGGGGCAGTTCCGCTCCAAAGGACTACCGCTGCAAAGAGAAGCACTCCGCTTGTGTTTAGGGCCGACTTGGGTTTTTCTCCCGAGCAAAGAACTTGCTTGCTGTTCTTCTTGAGATTCCCTTCTTCTTCCCTTTGCCTTTCTTCTTGAAACTAGTGGTCTTATTGACCATCAACACTTGATGCTCCTTCTGATTTCTACCTCCGCAGCCTTTAGCATTGCGAAGAGCTCTGTATAGTCTTTACTAACCCTTGCATATTATAGTTCATCACGGCCTTTGTAGCTTGGTGGCGTGATTGAAGAATTCACAATGACACAATCATCCGGAAGATTAACTCCCAATTGTGTCAAGTGATTGTAGTACCCGCACATCTTGAGTATATGCTCACTAATGTAACTATTCTCTCCATCTTGCAGCTATAGAACTTATTGGAGACTTCATATCTCTCAATCCGCATTCTGTTGAATATCAACTTCAACTCCTCGAACATCTCATATGCTCCATGACGCTCAAAACGCCGTTGAAGTCCCGGTTCTAAGCCGTAGCATGGCACATCGAACTATAGAGTAGTCATCAGCTTTGCTCGCCAGACGCTCACAACATCCGCGCGTTGCATCCAGAAGAAGAGTTCTGCACCTAGCGTGCATCCAGACGAACTCTCTTCAGGCAGCAATGAGGATGATCTCGTTACGGACCCAAATCCGTAATTGCTACCATCATCTTTCAACTTTGCTTTCTCAAGGAACGATTAAAATTCAACGAACAACAAAGACGAGCCATCTATCTACAATCAAACATAAACAAGCAAGATACTATCAGTACTAAGTTCATGATAAATTTAAGTTCAATTAATCATATTACTTAAGAACTCCCACTTAGAAAAACATCTCTAGTCATCTAAGTGATCACGTGATCCAAATCAACTAAACCATAACCGATCATCACGTGAAATGGAGTAGTTTTCAATGGTGAACATCTTATGTTGATCATATCTACTATATGATTCACGCCGACCTTTCGGTCTCCGTGTTCCGAGGCCATATCTCGCATATGCTAGGCTCGCCAAGTATAACCCGAGTATTCTCATGTGCAAAACTGGCTTGCACCCGCTAGATGGACGAGAGCTTATCACACCCGATCATCACGCGGTGTCCGGGCACGATTTAACTTTGGCAACGGTGCATACTGGGAGAACACTTTTGATAATTTAGTGAGAGATCATCTTATAATGCTACCGCAATCAAAGCAAGATAAGATGCATAAAAGGATAAACATCACATGCAAATCAATATAAGTGATATGATATGGTCATCATCATCTTGTGCTTCATGATCTCCATCTTGCAAAGACCACCATGATCACCATCGCCACCGCGCGACACCTTGATCTCCATCGCAGCATCGTTGTCGCCTCGCCAAACTTATGCTATTACGACTATCGCTACCGCTTAGTGATAAAGTAAAGCATTACAGTATGCATTGCATTGCATACAATAAAGCGACAACCATATGGCTCCCGCCAGCTGCCGATAACTTCGTTACAAAACATGATCATCTCATACAATAAAATATAGCATCACGCCTTGACCATATCACATCACAACATGCCCTGCAAAAACAAGTTAGACGCCCTCTACTTTGTTGTTGCAAATTTTACGTGGCTGCTACGGGCTTAAGCAAGAACCAGCCTCACCCACGATCAAAACCACAACGATATTTCACAAATAGACTCCGCTTTAACCTTCTCAAGGACCGGCGAGCCACACTCGGTTCAACTAAAGTGAGAGAGACAGCACCCACCAGTCACCTTTAAGCAACGAGTGCTCAGAGCGGTGAAACCAGTCTCGCAGAAGCGCACGCTGTAATGTCGGTCCGGGCCGCTTCATCTCACAATACCGCTGAACCAAAGTATGACATGCTGGTAGGTAGTATGACTTGTATCGCCCACAACTCACTTGTGTTCTACTCTGCAAAACATCAAACCATAGAAAAACCTAGGCTCGATGCCACTGCTGGGGAACGAGTAATTTCAAAAATTTTCCTACGCACACGCAAGATCATGGTGATGTATAGCAACGAGAGGGGAGAGTGTTGTCCACATACCCTTGTAGACCCGGCGAAGCGATCACAACGTAGAGGAAGTAGTCGACGCTCTCCTCGCGATCCGACCGATCCCGCGCCATATTCGACGCCTGAGTTCTTGACACACGACAGCTCGATGACGCCCTCAGATCCGATCCAGCCGAGTGTCGAGGGAGAGTTTCACAAGACGACGGCGCAGGACGATCTTGATGTTTCACTGCGCAGGCTTCGCTTAAGCTTCATGACGGATAACCGAGGTGGAATATGGTGGAGGGGGCACCGACACGGCTAAGGAACGATCTCAAGATCAACTTGTGTGTTCTAAGGTGCCCCCTGCCCCAGATATATAAAGGAGCAGGGGGAGGGGCCGCGGCCAAGGGAGGCGCTGCCAGGAGTCCTACTCCTCCGAGTAGGATTCTCCCAATCCTAGTTGGACTAGGATTCCTGAGGGGGAAAGAGAGAGGGGGGCGCCTTCTCCTAGTCCTAGTAGGACTAGGGAAGGGGGAGGCGCGCCCACCTAGGGCTGGCCCTTCTCCTTTCCACTAAGGCCCATCGAGGCCCATTTACCTCCCGGGGTTCCGAACCTCCCTGATTCCAGAATTCCTGCCGCCCGAACCATTCCAACTCCAAACATAGGCTTCCAATATATCAATCTTTATGTCTCGACCATTTCGAGACTCCTCGTCATGTCCGTGATCACATCCGGACTCAACTCCTTCGTACATCAAAATACATAAACTCATAATAACCGCCATCGAAACCTTGCGCATGGACTCTACGGTTCGAGAACAATGTAGACATGACCTAGAACTATTCACGGTCAATAACCAACAGCGGACCTGGATGCCCATATTGGTTCCTACATATTCTACGAAGATCTTTATCGGTCGATCGCATAACAACATACGTTGTTCCTTTGTCATCGGTATGTTACTTGCCCGAGATTCGATCGCCGGTATCCAATACCTAGTTCAATCTCGCTATCGCAAGTCTCTTTACTCGCTCCGTAATACATCATCTCACAACTAACTCATTAGTTGTAGTGCTTGCAAGGCTTCAGTGATGTGCATTACCGAGAGGGCCCAGAGATACCTCTCCGACAATCGGAGTGACAAAACCTAATCTCAAATACGCCAACCCAACATCTGCCTTTGGAGACACCTGTAGTACTTCTTTATAATCACCCAGCTTACGCTAGACGCTTGGTAGCACCCAAAGTGTTCCTCCGTAAACGGAGTTGCATAATCTCATAGTTACAGAACATGTATAAGTCATGGATAAAAGCAGAGCAACATACTAAACGATCGTGGTGCTAAGCTAAGGGAATGGGTCATGTCAATCGATCATTCTACTAATGATGTGACCTTGTTAATCAAATAACAACTCCTTGTTCATGGTCGAAACATAACCATCTTTGATTAACAAGCTAGTCTAGTAGAGGCATACTAGTGACATGTTGTTTTGTCTATGCATTCACACATGTATCATGTTTCCGTTAATACAATTCTAGCATGAATGATAAACATTTATCATGAAATAAGGAAATAAATAATAACTTTATTATTGCCTCTAGGGCATATTTCCTTCACGCCTGGTCTACGAGGGTACGAGACAACACTCTCCTCTCGCTATACATCACCATGATCTTGCGTAGCGTAGGAATTTTTTGACCCCAACACGCTTATGATGAGCTTTGAGCAAGAGCAGCTGTGACAAGATGACGCTGGCCTCTTGAGGAGGACCGCTCAGTTGTCAGACGAGCTGCTCGATACCAAAGAAGCTTTGCGCCGCTACCATAGCCGCAGTTAATGCCGTAAGTCTCGAGGAAGGCGACCTTGTTCTTCGCTGCTCAGTCCGCCAAGAATTCCAACAAGTTGACGGCGGCGTGGAAGGCCCTTATCGGGTGAAACGAGTCACTAGGCTCCGGGCGTTGTCCGCTTTTGAGACCGAAGATGGCTTTCTCCGTGAGCAACTCAAACATTGAGCATCTTCGTAAGTTTTACCAGAGTAGGCGCGTAAGCCGAACTGCTCGTTAACCACCTTTTGTACAAGTCTTGCCACTGCTGCATGTAACTTTGTACAAAGCCGCGCAGACCCCATGCATAACAAAGTTCATGTGCTCCGCACATCTTGTCAATTTCATGCTTTCTATTTTTGCATGTGTTATCTCGACATTTTGTGCAAGACCTACCCCGTAGAAGCAATAACGAGCCAGAAGGCTCCATATCTTTATTTTCTTCTTTCTTTTCTCAAAGAAAGGGAAGGTTCCTCGCCCACAAGTTTGCCGGGGAAGGAGAAGATAATGATGTGGACCAAAGGCCGCTCAAGAAAGTTTCGCTTTACCGGGAGGCAAACGACATAAAAGCTAAGTTGCCAAAGTTTGAGCAACATTTTAAATTTTTAAGTTATCTTCCTCGAACGCATCGTGGAGATTTTGTATGGAAAACTCAGTATGCTGAGGAACCAACTCAGAAGTTAGTTGCGCCTTACTTTGTTTCGAGTCCGCCAACAACTTAAGTGAAGCTGACAATTAGTTATGCATAAGTGTGTTTTGTTTGCGGCGCACCGCCAAAGAGTTGCTAACGCCCCGCACTCGGGCCAAGCCTAAGGTGCCTACGCTGCAAGTTCCCTAAAAGTGTAGGGCAAAACATACAAAGGAAGGAATCAAGTAAAGGAAATAACATAGCAATCAATACCCAAAATAAAGTTATATTACAAGAAAGCTTGTCGCAGCTCTAATGGGTTGTTCTCGTAACATGACTAGCAGCGACAAGGAAAGGAGGAAACGAGCGGCCTAATCTACGCGGTCGCCATCAACCCTCTCGACCTCGCTCACCTTGTCCACAATGGGTGCGATAAGGGCCTTGAGCGCTCTTGCATCAAGATCCACGGCAGCTTCTTGAGGACATTGGTGAGGTTGAGGCCCGGCTGCGGAAGGCCACCTTCACCAACACCTTTTGAAGAACTCTCACGCAGATCACGCTGCGACTCGCCAGCCAGCGCTTTGGGATCCTTTCCGAGTCTCTCGAGGGCTGCCGCCACGCCTTTTGAAGAACAAGGTGAGCTTGGCTGGGTCGGAGGTTCTCATTGAGGAATACCCAAATCTTCCATCCCTAGCCGCGCTTAGCTCCTTGTCGATGTCCAAGGCAACATCCACGAGACCCTCCGCCCAAAGTTGCTCCACATTCTCCCCTCAAGGTGTTCTGGTGGCGGCGGCACTCGCCAGCAGCTCCTCGCTGCCTTGATCTCCTTCTTCAAGGCCACCTCCCGCCTCCTCGGGCGCCGCCCAACCGACTTGGTCAAGGTAGCTAGCCAACTCAAGATCTGCTGAGTCCTTGGCGGCGCCAGCCTTGCCTCTTCTCGACGAGATGACCTCGCAGCTCACCGTGGGCGCATGCCCTTCTCAGGCCACGCTTGAGCGCTGCAAGCTCTTCATCCCTCGCCTTGAGATCGGCCCCTAGCTGCGCCCACCTTGTCTCCAGCTCCTTGGTGGCCTCAAAGAACTCAAGCAAAGATCCTTTGCCTCCTTGAGAGCCAAATGTCCACTCGCGCAAGCTCCTCCTCATGGCTGTCAAGATTGACCTTCCATCGTGCCAACTCGCCTTCCTGCACAAGAATAGCTCCTCGGGCGGCAACTCCGCCGCTGTTTCACTTTTTAGCCTTCTCGAGGAGGAAAGTCACGCCGACGAGCTGCGCCCACCTCCGCAATGGACCGGAGGGCTTCGTCATGGCGACCTGAGCTCCTCCGATGCTTCAATATCGACTCCCGCCGCGCGCCATAAGCGCTTCCCGATTCCACCTTGGCTTGTTCAAGCGCGTAGAGGACACTCAGCCTCCGCAGCAGCTCCTCCTCTCGAATCCGCCGCCATCGCCGACATCGACCAACCAGCTCACCGAGGCAAGCACCTTCTCCATCAAAGGTTTCTCCTTCATCCGCTACGCCGAGCTTGACGCCTGTGGGAGTTTGATTAAGACGCCATCGCCAGCCTTCAAGTAGGCGCCTGGTTGGGGCTCTTGAGCCCGACACGCAGCGCGGAGGAGGAATCGGCGGCCGGGCGAGCGCTTGCACTCCTGCGCCTCGTGGTCGCTGCGCATGATCGCCTGACCTCGCGGCCTCGCAGCAGCAGCTTTGGCGGCCTCTTCGCCGGATGGATCATCAGCGCTGGCTTCTTCTTCGTGGAGACGACGCATTAGTGTTACAAGGTTTCTCTCGCCGGGTGACCTCGGGCCCATCGGCCCGTGAAGGATGGATCTCAAGGCCTAAGAGGGAGAAAAGTCACAAATATCCAAAAAGAAAACCAAGAAGAAGAACTTCACTGCTTGGGGAGAAGTTGCTGGTCCCGATGGAGTCATGTACCTAGGTAGGGTCATAGACCCGATCTAAGTACCCTACCCAAGGACACCCTTAGAAGAGACTACCTTCCAAATGACCAAGGAGGACTTCACTCGGCTGCACTCAAGGACTCACCATGAAGACACACTCACCACCGTGAAGGTCAAGAAGCACTGCACTCTGAACGGTCTGTAATTAAGTAGGCTTTATGGTATTTAGGACACTTTTATATGAGGCGCTACAAGAACGCCTAGACTTAATGTACTTTAAACCCTCAAGATTATCGAGGGCCGAGGTCCGGCAAGCACTATATAAGCCACCCTCCTCAAGTAAAGGGTTCGCACTTCTGTAATTCATATACACATAATCCACTGACCGCCTCCTGCCCAAGACGAGGGCTTTTACTTCCTTCGAGAAGGGCCCAACTCGCACATCTCTTGTGCGCATAACCGCCCATAGCTAGGACCTGTTTCTCCATACCTACCCCCACTCTACCGCCGACTTAGAACCACGATAGCTTGGCGCCACCGTGGGGTAGGTGTCTTAGCGATTTTTGGAGAAAGTTGCATTCTGCGACTACTTTCATCATGGTTGTTGGTGGAGTTTTGCCCGAGGGTCGCGAGATCCGCCTCGGGCGCTCACCTTCGCCGCCGATAACTCCGCTTTGGCTCTGTGAGGCTCCACTCGACGCTGATGCGCCCCCCATCCGCTGTGTGACGCAATTTCGCCGATGTGTCCGTATGCGTTTCTGTCGCGGCAACCGCCGACTCCATATCTACGACTTCTCATCGATCAATCCTCCCGCTTCCCGCCACAACAAGCGCCTCGCCGGCCGAGGCTCCAGCTGTGGGGTGAGGCACGGTGGCACGCAGACGCCACCACCAAGTCGCGGCAATCGAGCCCGACGAATCTCTACGCCTTGTTCGATCTGCCGGCCGGTTCAGAGACCGTGATCCGAGTGTGATAGCAGTGATCCAGCAAGCGGAGGTCTTGATGGTCAACGGGCTCGCAGCTCCTCTCGGTTTCGTGAGGACGGGTAGACGGTGGAGGCGACCCCGCCAGTCCATGAAGAGTACCAGCCCGAGCCACTTAATTCCCTTCGAGGGAAGAACTTCGTTGCACAGAACATGGATGCCTCGTGATACTCCCATCGCGGAGAAACCTCGAGGCTCGCGACCTTGGAGGAGGCACGCCATGGCCAACTTGGCTGAACGCTGCCGTTCGAGAACCTTCAGCAGCACTCGACGAGCGCTGCGGCAACGAAGTTCCCGACGCCAATCGACGCTAACTCTTCCCGCCGACTCGTATATCGAACCCCGATTCAGAATTTAGGAGCCGCAACTCAGATAGCAGAGTCCATCCAAGCCTCTCACCGGAAGTCGGCAGAGGCTTGATGCAGATCGAGATTTGCTCAGTGCAGCAGGAGATCGGAATAAGCCATGTCGCAGCCACGCAATGTAATTCACAATGATCCGTCACTAATATGGTTCGGGCCGCTCACAGCCCCAGACGCTTCCTCGCGCGTGAAGGACGCGAGAATCGACGAGACCAAAGACGGTGACCGACATGATCGTGATGATAGGCGCCGAGTCCCCACTCCCCGAGGGGTGGGTCTACGCCCTCGGCAAAGCAGGATGACAGCGCCAACTCGCCAGGGGCGAAGAGCTCCAACCGACCCTCGAACCAAAGCTTCACGCCGCGATCCATCATCATGCAAGGCTTGGTCGATCAAACAGAGCCCATCGGGCGGCCCCGACAGAGATGCGCCCACAAGCAGCCGAGTGCATGTTTCGTCCAGAGGTTTCAAAGCAGGGCTATCAGAGTCAAGGTGATTCCCCAACTTCAAAGTTGGCAATCGGAGTAAGTGTTCATCGGTGAGTCTAAGCCTCAAACCTGGCTTAAGGACTACCGAAAGTGGTTCAGGATTGGTGGCGGGAATGACGAGGTGGCCATGAAGCATTTGCCCTCATGTTGGAAGGTTCTCGCCAGAGCATGGTTGAATCCGCCACTCTCCAGCAGCATTTACACTTGGGAAGATCTGTCCCAGTGTTCGCCGAACATTTGAAGGAACTTGCAAGTTTACCACCTGGATTGACAGAGCTGCAAGTCTGCAGTGCGTAAGACTAATGAGACTCTCGTTAGAGTATATTCAGAGATGGATCACTTTGCATCATACCGCGGAGAACGTGGTTCTGATCATCAGCGCTCATGCGCTTTCAAGGATGGTGTTAAGAACAGAGGATTGAGTTTGAAATTTGGTCGAACCGAGACATGTCCTCGAAGTCTGGATGATGGAGATTGCTACCAAGTATGCTAATGGCGAAGAGGAAGACCGACCGGCTGCAAGTACAAGAGTCACCGGAGAAGGGAAACACTACGGAAGCAGAATGAAGGCTGAACCAAGAGCTCTCGGAGAGGCTCCGCCGTGACTCGTGGCAAGTTCAAAAGAAAACCCAAAGGATCCCGAACCCCAAGAAGGTGAAGGATAAAGAAGGAAATGACGTGATGGATATGCCGTGTCACATCCACACAAAGAAAGATGAAGAGGGTAATATCATCTACCCGGCATACCACTCGCCAAAGGTCGAATTCCTGATCCAAAGTAGCCTAAGGAAACAGTCCAAGGACAAGGAAAAGGAGTCGGACAAAGCCAAGACAAGGAGGACAAGGAGGAGGATATCCACATGTCAACTCCACTGGCGATTTTCGCAGATGTGGAAAGCAAGAGCCGATCAAGGTCATTAACTGTGAGGTGAACATGGTTGCCCCGGCGAAACCAAGTTATCTCGAGATGGTCCCAAACGCCCATCACATTCAATTCGTCCGATCACCAGACTATATTGCCACCCCTCGGGAGGCAAGCTTTGGTGGTCGAATTTATTGTCGGCTGCACTCGGCCGATGAAGGTGCTGATGGACGGTGGTAGCAGATCGAACTTATTGTATGCGGACACGCTGAAGGGAATGGGCATTCCGATGTCCCGACCGAGCACCAGAATATGAGCTTTCATGGAGTTATACCAGAAAGAAAGCCGAGTCACTTGGTCCAAATAGCTCGACGTGGTGTTTGGTGATTCAAAGCATTTTCGCAAGGAGAAGTCGACGCTTGAGGTCGTGGATTTTCATAGCGCCGCACTCACGCTATTTTGGGGAGACCAGCTTACGCACGGTTCATGGCTCAACCATGTTACGCCTACCTCAAGCTCAAGATGCCCGCCCCAAAGGAGTGATCACCGCACCGTGATCGGGAAAAGGCGTAAGAGTGTTTCCAAAGGCTCAAAGATTGTCGATTCCTAGTGACAAATGGTCGAGTTTGAACAATATAAGCAAATGCGTATCCGAAAGTGATTTGTCATGCGCCAAGAAGCTCCGCCACATGAAGTCAAGATTCCAACAGGTCCGTGAGACAAAGCCCGCCCACATTCACCCGACCGACCCCAATGCAGCTCCGACCCACATCTCCACAACACTCGACCCAAATAGGAAGAAGCGCCATCCGGCTCCCTCCGTGAGAACTCGACATTTTTTCATGGAAGCCACCGACATGCCAAGTTACGAGGAGACCGGCTGAGCAAAACCAAGAAGAGCATCTCGGCGTCCGCCGCCCGTAAGAGAAAGGCTATTGGTGAGGAAGTGGTTCGACCGCATGCGGCCGGATTTATCCGAGATATACCACCCGAGTGGCTCGCTAATGTCGCCATGGTTCCTAAGAAGGACACCACTCCAATGTGCATTGATTTCGCACACCAATCGGGCCTGCCCGAAAGATCATTTTCTCTCCTCGCATTGATCAAATTGTTGACTCGACCGCTGGATGCGAGATTGTCTTTTCTAGACGCCTTATTCGGTACCATCGATCCGCCTCAGACGACCCGATGAGATAAAAACAGCTTTCATCACTCCATTCGGTGCTTCGCTATATCACCATGCCATTCGCCTCAATAATGCCGAGCCACATTTATGCTAATGATTCGTAAGTGTTTGCTCACCAAATCACCGGAATGTGGAAGCGATATGGATGATATTGTGGTCAAGTCACGAAAGGTTCCGACCTGCTCACCGACCACCAAACATTTGCCAACCTCGCAAGGTATGATATCAAGATCAATCCATCAAAGTGCACATTCGAGTTCCCGTGGCAAGTTACTCGGTTTTCTCGCTTCAACGAGGGATCGACGCTAATCCGTAAAAAGACCGCACTATATTCCGAATGAAACGCCTGCGCGAAAGTGCAACGGCGTCCGAAGCTTATTGGATGCTTGGCCGCATTAAGTCGATTCATCTCACGACTTTGAAAAGGCATTGCCTCTTTACCGATCGATGAAGAAGGCGCATGTTCGAGTGGACCTGTCGATGCGCTTGTCGAGCTAAAAGCTCGCTTCCACCCACCGGTGCTTGCTGCTCCAATCAGCAAAGAGCCTCTCGCTGCTTTATATCGCACCCACAGTGACAAGTCGCCAAGACAAGATTTACGGTCGAGTGGGAAGAAGAAGGAAAGCCTTCAAAGTTCAGCTACCAAAGGTATTATCTCGCTTGAAGTTTTGACTCCATCCAAGCAGAGATACCACATTATCGGCTTGTGTGTGATATACATGACCACGAAGAAGGTTGCTCATTATTTCTTCCGATCATTCCATCACAGTTGCCACGACGCCCACTTTCGTAGATTTTGCACAACAGGGATGCAATCGTCGAGGGCTTAATGGGCGATTGAACTTCTTCCCTTGATATCAAGTTTGAGGCAAAGAAAGCCATTAAGTCCTGTGCAATAGCAGATTTCCTCGCCGAGTGGATTGAATAAGCAAGTTTTCGATCAAGTTCACCTTAGCATTGGACCATGTTCTTTGATGGCTCTAAGATGTTGAATGGTTCCTGTCAAGTTGTCCCGGTTTCCCCAGAGGAGATAAGCTCAGATATGTGCTCCAGATTCACTTTGATTCCTCCAACAATGAGGAAGAGTATGAGGTGTTGGAAATATGCCCTAGAGGCAATAATAAAAGTATTATTATATTTCAATGTTCATGATAATTGTCTTTGTTCATGCTATAACTGTGTTATCCGAAATCATAATACACGCAGAACACTTAGACCCCAATATGTCCCTAGTGAGCCTCTAGTCGACTAGCCCAGCAGATCAATGGATGGTCATGGTTTCGACTATGGACATTGGATGTCGTTGATAACGGATCACATCATT